>SZWC01007299.1:2599-12893 GCA_023375785.1 Penium margaritaceum | reverse complement strand
AACAACCCCGAACAAAGCTCGAGCGGTGGTCATGCGGCCAACGGGTGCAAAAGTGTCAGTGAATTCTACTCCCTCAACCTGCAAGAATCCCTTGGCCGTCAAGCGAGCCTTGTAGCGATCTAGTGTGCCATCAGGCTTCACCTTCTTGCGAAAGACCCACATGGCCTGTACAACCTTCCGCCCAGACAGGAGGTCAATAAGCTCATAGACACCATGCACACGGATGGCTCTCAGCTCATCCTCACAAGCAGGGCTGATGCCGGTATTACCGGTACTGTGGTATACCATGTTTTTGTACCGCGGTATTGTAGTACCGCGGTGCAGTATTCCCTTTTGCGGTACCGGTACGGCATCGGTACTGACCTGGCAGGGTACCTCTCTTCCGTACCGTGGTACAGTAACTCGGTAATGAGAAAGTGAAAGAAACAACAATTCGACAAGTAACGGTAACGCACTACAACTAAGTCAATATGGTAGTGCGGATGAGTGTGTATTTGGACGCTCACAATATACAGGAAATCTACATATAAATATACGTGCGAAGCGAGCTGCACCGTACGACTTCGCCCTCGACATTTGAAATTTAAAACTTCAAAAAGCAAAGTCCTAGGGACAGACCAAGGACATGGACGTTTGACCAAAATAAGACACTACGAAAATACCGGGGCTTTTTGGACAAACAAGTCCAAAACTATAGTCAAGTTTAACTGTCTTTTTACTGAGCTCCAAGAAAAAAGCGAATATAAGAGACTACAGCATTCAACTAGAGTATCTCTTCATAACTTCGCCCTCCTCCCCTTCCCTCATTTCATGTCCCTTAACTTCTACTCCACCTAAACATCTCCATATCACAAGTGAATATCATGTAAAGGTGTATCCTTTCTTTGTGAGTATATAAATTTCAGTTCCAAGTTCATGACATGTATTACTATTTCATTTTTTAAGCTTAGAATTCATTCTTGGTGTTAGACAAATATTAGGGAATTCAGTACCGTGGTACACATTTTAGTACCGTGGTACCATGTATGTTTTATACATTGGTATACCGTGTACCACGGTAATTAAAAAATACCGCGGTACTATACCAATACCGTCGGTAACGCAGTGCCGGTACCGGTATCGGTAATGAGCTGCTACAAAATCATGATACCGCGGTATTTGTACCGTGGTACTTTGGTACCGCGGTACTTGAGTACCACAGTACTAAATGCCGCGGTGTTACAGCCCTGCTCACAAGCAGCACGCCGCAAGTCTGCATCATGAGCTCAGAGTGCCTCCTTCAACGTGCCTGGATCAGGCGCCGTCGAGGGAGTGCTCTTGGTGGCTAGGACACATGCCTCCGGACTCGGTCTGACCACGACAAGGTCAGTTGCGACATCGCAAGCGACCAAGAACTCTCGGGAGACCAACTCGTGGCCGACGGGACATGCGGGATGCACCTCAGTGTAGTCTGCCTGGACACTCAAGCCAAGGGCCTTTGTGCCAGGCTCGCCACTCTGAACACTACGAGTCGGGCGCCTGGGCGCAGAGTCAGGAGTGCGTTGAGCCCTAGAGGCCAATGGTCGAAGATGACCACCGGGCTTGAGGGAGTAGCCCGATGCTGAGGCGCTCACCTCAAGCCGCGGGGAAGGCTGCTGAGCCAGAGCTGTAGGGGACATGGGAGCATGCACGGGAGTGGGTGTGTCACAGGGGACTGACACTGGCACGGCATCAGGTGTGCCAAAGAGCACTGACGCTCGTACGGGATCAGGTGTGGCGGAGGGCACTGACGCTCGTACGGGATCAGGTGTGGCAGAGGGAACCGACACTGGCACAGGATCGGGTGTGCCAAAGGGGTTTGACACCGGCTCGGGATCAGGTGTGCCAGAAGGGTCTGACACAGGCACGGGATCAGGTGTGTCAGAAGAGACCAACACCGGCACAGGATCAGGTGTGCTAGAGGGGTCTGACACCAGCACGGGATCAGGTGTGCCAGAAGGGTCTGACACAGGCACGGGATCAGGTGTGTCAGAAGAGACCAACACCGGCACAGGATCAGGTGTGCTAGAGGGGTCTGACACCAGCACGGGATCAGGTGTGCCAGAGGGGACTGATGAGGCTAGTGGACCCACAGCCACGATGGCCGGATCGTCAGCAGCCGGAGACCGGACCACCGATGAGGAGGCCCGGACAGATCCATCCGTAGGACTAGACTCCCCCATCCGCCGGGAGGCCACACAAGTAGAAACGTGGTCAGCGGCCAGCGACATAATGCTGGACAAGTCGCGGTAGGTGAGAGCCTCAAAGAAGAGAGCATCTCGAGACTCGACAATGCGATGGCGAGCAGGGTCCCAAAAGCGCCAGGCCTTCGACCGCGGGGAGATTCCAAGGAGGGTACACATATATCCCCGACGTGAGACCTTGGACCCCTGCTGGTCCTCGGTGTACCAGACACAGGCGAGGGACCCCCAAACGCAAGCAAGACGGAGATCAGCACGATGGCCGAACCACAACTCGTACGGCATGACATGGTCTGGAAGTGGACCATGTGGCAAGCGGTTCCAGATCCACGTCATATAGGAGAAGCCCTCAAAGGGAAAGGACTCTGGGAGACTGCACTCAGACTGCATAGCGCGAACCGCATCCTCCATGGTGCGGTTCCAACGCTCAGACACACCGTTTTATTGTGGTGTAGCAGGGGCGGAAAGCTGGTGAAAGATATTGTGCTCAACAAAGTAGGCATCCATCTTGCGTAAGAACTTGCCACCACGATCCGAGCGAAACGTGTGCAGGGTGTGACGAGATTGACGCTCAACCATCACAAGCCGCCGGCAGACCGCCATCGCGGCATCGCTCTTGTGGCCAGGCTGTAGACCCACCGCATCCATGTGAAGTCATCGGTCAGGATGAGAACATATCGACCCCGATCAGAGAGGGACTCGACTGGGAGAGGACCAAGAAGGTCCGAGTGGACCAACTCTAGTGGGCGCAGTACCTTGGAGGAGGCGTCAGGGTAAAAGTAGTGATGCATCTTACCCTGGGCACAAAAAAGACAGTCGGTCTTGGGCGGCTTCTCAAAAGAAGCTATGTCAAGACCGAGGGCTGCTTGAGTTCGAATGAGCTTGGACAGAGTGTCCGAGCTCACATGGCAGAGGCGACGATGTAACAAGCATTGGTGCTCAGAGGAGAGAACACAAGTGACAAAACACACGCAGAAGAGAGAGGGGGAGAAGAAACAGAGGGAATGCAATGAGACACACGATATAGGTCATCAACAACAGAGGCACGAAGCACAACGGTACGTGTGTCAAGAGCAGTCACTGTGGCAGAGTCAGGAGAGTGCTCAACAGTGAGACCTATCCTGGTACATGCACGAACAAGGAGCAGGCTAAGCTCAAGAGCAGGGACAAAGAGTACATCAGAAATGTAAAAGGGGCCAGAAAGACCATCAAACCGCACAACTCCAATGCCCTACACAGGCAATGACTGACCAGACCCTATGCGAACAGACCGAACGGACACAACGACACGGAGCACAACGAAGTCTCTACGACGACAAGTCATGTGATGGGTGGCACCAGAGTCAATAATCCAGGTGCCACCCGGCTCACGACCAGTCGTCGACACTGAGCAACATGCCACAGAACACTCTGCCTCTACTAGACGCTCAGCAGAGGACTCAGGACAACGACGAATAGCACGGATCTGTGACTTGTCAACCCAGTTGGTACTGTCAGGTCCATCCTCATCGCAAGCCAACATAGCTCCACCAGAAGCATCGTCACGAGCAACAGACGCAGTAACACAAGCTGTGTCAGGACCACTCGACTGTGACAACACACTCGCACCTCCCTGAGTACGAAGCGCCAGTAGCTGAAAAGGCTCTGCGATCGTGCGATCTCGAGGGTCCACATCACCGCTACCGCCTAGTGAAACGGATGCGTCTGCTGCAGTCGTGGTCGCGGCGCGTCTAATCTGTGTGTCACTCAAGGAAATCCACTACGTGTGTACCGCCTGAAGGCCGCGCATGATCCGAGTACAGTCAAGGGGCTGCTCACACTCTGTGTACTGGTGCGCGTCTCCACGGTTGTAACAGTGGACAGCACTACTCGCCGGCTGCTGCTCCTGTTTCTCCTGTCCCTTCCCACGTCATTTCTTCCCCTTCTTCCCCTGTGCGGCCGCTGCAATGCCCTGAGTGTGGTCGCTCTGGGTAGAGGAGGAGGAGGAAGCGGTGGAGGTGGGACTGGTGAGCTCGGACATGTTGGTTTGTGAACCAAAAAAATGTCTTGACCTGTGGCCTCGCTGCACACTCGCATCATTGATGCAGGTGACTGATGCTGGAGTGACTCTGGCGCGGACGTCACAGCGTCCCTCGTGATGAGGCGTGCGCAAGAAGTGGAGCTGTGACAATTTGCATTGTGACTCTTGACAGGAGTGCTTCATGGACAGATGTTCTTGGTGCATTAACACTAGTTTTCCTAGTGCTCTTGTAATTGGGGGGGGGGAGCTGAATACCCGGGGTTGTGACTCTTAGGTTGTCTTGGCAGAATCATGTCGGTGTACAGATTCACAGGATAATGCGGCCAGGAGGTTCGAGGTCGAGGCTGTCTGAGCCTCATAGTGTGAGCAAAGTTGGAGTTCGCCGTCCCTTGCTCGCTACTTCTCGCTCTCTCCCGCGAGCAGTTCAGTGCATCGTGACTCGTTCCCTCTCCTCTCACTTGTGTTCTCACACATCCGGCATGGCGTAAAACCTTTCTTGGTTCCTCACCCCAGTTTCTTCCATTCCCTCATCACACCAAGTCTCACTACCCACTAGAATCAGAGCAGTGTGAGAGAGGGAACATATCGCACGCGTAATCGCGCGTGCGGTCCTTTTCGCGTGTGACATCTCGGTGTCGCCGCCGTCACCGCCGTCGCTTCCGCCACTTCTGCCCCTCTGTAGCAGGCGCAGAGGTCCTTAGGGAGGAGGACCTCACTCCCACAAGCCTTGGGCCTCCTCTCTTGGTGGCGGATTGCAGCACCTCATGGGAAAAACGCGGGTTAGGGCGTACATCCCTCACTCACGGACCTCTCCTCCCGTCGCATCACTCACCAGCTGCAATCTTCGCAGCCGGTCCTCCCACCGCACTCCCATGCTTCCATCACGGGGATCCTCAAGCTGCATCACCCGCGTGACTGCACCAACAGCAGTCGCACGACGACAGCCACGACCCCCACAACTGCAGCCCCTTATGCGTTTGGGTGCCAGCAGCAACTACGTCTGTTGCAGCAGGCTAGACTGCGATTCTCTTTAGTAGCAGCAGTTTCCTTCAACTGCTGCGACAGTCGCTTTTCATGCAACTGCCGCCTCTACACAAGTAGCAGTACACGTAGCAGCAGCAGCATTATCTGTAGCAGCAACAGCATTAGGAGCAGCAACAGTAGCCATTTCAGCAACAGCGTTGGCAGCCACGTCAGCCACAGTAGTAGCAGCAGACGCATTGACAGCCTCCACTGTAGTGAGCAGACACATTGGCAGCCTCCACTGCAGTGCCAAGTCTACCCGCAGCAGTAGCAGCATTGTCCGCAACAGTAGCAGCATGAGGAGCAGCAGCAGCAGCAGTTTCAACAACAGCGCTGGCAGCCGCGTCAGCCACAAGAGCAACAGAAGCATCGGCACTTGCAGCAGCAGCATGGGCAACAGTAGTAGCATTGGCACCAACAGCGTGGTAGCCACTTTGGCCTCAATAGCGGCAACATTGGCTACAGCATCAGTAGCAGCATGCGTAGATGCAGCAACACTATTCGCAAGAGAGCTGTTAGCCGCATCAACCGCAACAACAACAGCATTGTCAATAGCCGCAGAAGCACGCGTAGTAGCGTGTTGTTTTTGCAACAGCGCTGGCAGCCGCACCAGCCTCAACATCAGCCACATCAGCAGCAAAGTGCACCGCTTCGATGGTGCTGCCTCCACCACGCTGGCTCTTTGTGATGCTCACTGCGCACTTCCTCCTGGTGGTTACTATGAGGGAGGGCCGCCTCATCGTTGCGTAAGACGTCGCAGAGGCATGAGTAGCGACCGGGCGTCTGCGTCCACGGCAGCGTCGTGTACTCGGACTGCTCCCCACAAACTGGTGAGCGTCTCCCCACCTCTTTGTCCTGGGGGGGGTCTGCAACCCCAGGTCTCTACCAATCTGTACACTACCATTACCGAGGATGTCGTTGGCATTATGAATGCCCTCACTCAAACAACTACAGTAGTTATAGACACAACTACAGCATCCGCCACTATGTTTGACGCTGCCTCTAGAGCCTCTTGTGCACCTGCCTCGACCTCAGCAGGATGTGCAACAGAGGCATACACAGAAGCTGCGGTTGTCGTCGGTCCCATTGCTGTAGCAGCCGCTGACATAGGGACCCAGATTTCTGCAACAGCGTCTGCCATTGCATCTGTGACAGCTTCATCTGCATCTGCAATAGTGACGGCTGCAGCTTCCATCCGCACCTCGACGGCCGCCGCTGTCACTGCAGCAGCATCTACTCAATCTGCCGCCTCCAGCTTTGTCACTGTGTCGGTCTCCATTGCTGCAGTCATCACCACCCTGAGTGCCGCCTTTGTCACTGGAGCGCTTGCTCTAGTGGTGCGAGTCGCCTCCACTATTGCCATTCTCTCCGCTACCTCCGCTGCTGCGGTTCCACAGCTCTTAGCCTTCCTACGTAGTCCGTCTCCTCTTGTCACTACATGACTCTCTATCTTGCATGCGTTTGTCCCCTGCTGCCTTCTCTTTTTCTCTCTGCAGTGGCTTGTTCTGTCTTACTCGGGGTGGGCTGTCCTGCAGCATTCAGCTACTTTGCCTCAGGCACCCCCACTTTTCCCACGCCTAGTGGGGCTGGGGAAACTCTGCCCAAATCTGTCGGGCAGAGCCCTCACGTCGTCACCATGCGCGGTGACAACGAGTTAGTCATCGCTACTCTTCAGCGTCAGCTGACTCTCGCCCGCGAGGCTGAGCAGGAAGCTGAATATTGCCTTAAGTTGGTAGAGGACAATCGTGCCGCCTTCGATGATGAAGTCGTCGTTATTGTCTTGCGTCGTCTCCTGCCGTGTCTGCAGTCCCGACTGCTTGTGCCAATGCCACTCTCGCCGCTGGCACCCCCTCTAGCACTTCTGCCTCCAGCACTTCTTTCGCTGCTCAGACCAGTCACCCCAATACAGCTGCCCCTCCGCCTGCGCCTCGCCAGCATGACTTCTTCTCGCAGTAGCCTTCCCTCTCCTCTGGGCTCGCCTTCACCTCCTGGGAAGTGCGCTTTAGCACGTGGGTTCAAGCGGAGAAGCTATGGGAGTACTACTCCCCAGCTGTTGATCCCTTCATTCCCCTTGCAACTGAGTCTGTCGTGCCGTGCGTGCCCTCATCGCTGCCGCTCCTGAGTTGCTGATTGAGGATGTCGGCACGTTCAATGCTGATCCTGCTATCCAGCGTCTGGCCGACCCTATCGGCGCATATGCCATGCTGCGTCGTCGCACCACTGTCACTGGCCAAGCCGCTCAGAGCGCTCTCACAGTCCAGTTCAACACGCTTATCATGCGTAGTGACGAGACCGCTGATGCATACTGATCTCGCGGTCTGAAGCACCTTTGCGAGCTTGGCAGAGCAGCGCCTGGCCATCTCTCTACTGTCCTCACCATGGTCAACGGCCTCATTCCGGAGTTGTCCGACCTCCTTCGCGACGTCAAAACGGACAAGCTACAACAACTTGCCTCACAGCCTGTTCCCCTGGACTCGTCGCCTGGGGTAGGGGCTCTCTGGGATTTTACCTCCAAGCGCCTTGCTGCCTGGTGGACTAGCCTTCAAAATAAGCGCCTCCGCCGTTCCGTTGTCACAGGTGTTGGTGCACTCGCCACCGCTGCTACACCCGCTTCTTCATCTACTCCTTCCTCCTCTTCCTCGCCTGTCCCATCCTCTACTGCTTCTACCCTTGCCTCCCAGGGACGTGGAAAGGGCAAGGGGATGCGCAAAGGTAAGGGGAAGGACAAGGGTAGCACTCCTTCCTCCCGGACTCCCGGTGCTGTCGTGTGCTGAACTGCGGCTCCTTCAAGCATTCTGCCCGTTCCTGTCCTGCCCCTCCGGACGATCTTCGTCTCGCTCGGGCCATGCGCGCACACTGGGCTTGCACTTCTGGCTCTTCCTCCACGCCGTCACCCTCCGCCTCTCCGGCCTCTTGGCCTCCGCCTGCCACCATCCTGCTCACGCCCACTCTACCACTGGTGTGCCGTTCTTTCTGCCTCCTGGTCCCTACCCCTGGGGCCGGCCTCCTCCATCCGGTGCACCCTCTTATGCGGGCCCTCCCTCCTCCTCCTACACACCGCAGTCGTGGTTCCCTTCTTCCTCGAGCGCGTCTACTCCGGTCTCGCTGGCATCGGTGGACGGTGACCGTGGTGATCGGGAGCGCCAGCTGGAGCAGTCCCTTCTTCAGCTTCTATGCCTTCGCGATCAGGGAGGTGAGGGTGTTGTATCGACGGCCAGAGGTCTCGCGTGTCAGACAGATAGTGTCCTTCGTGGGGACCCCCCCGGTCACGTTCTGGGCTTGTTGAGTGTATCCGTCCCGTGGATTGAGCACTGGCAGTCTGTCTTCCTTCCTCGTTGTCTCTCCCTCAATGAGTCACCTGTCTCCTCCAGGTCCTCTGTTGGCATTGTCGCCACCTTTGGTGTTCTCCCCTCTGTACGTGTCTCCACTGGTTTTTGGGTTCTCGATTCCGGGGCCACGCACCATATGACGTCTGTTCAGTCCTCGTTCGTCTCATTGGGCCCTGTCGGGTCTGTCAGCTTCGTCCACAGTGGGTGCGGTCAGTTGCTCCCCGTTCAGGGTGTTGGCGTCGTCCGTTTCGTCGGTCCCGGTGGTGCCCTATATGTGCCAGACGTTCTGTACGTGCCTTCGCTTGAGCTCAGCTTCTTTTCTGTGTCGTCACTCGATGGCCAAAGGTGTGGATTTCACTGCCAGCCGTTGCATCCCTCTGGCCGTCCTGTCTTACGTGGCGTGTGGTGTGGTCGGCTTTACCATGTTCCCTTGCATACCTCTTCCTCTTCCTCCGTGCCGGGGTCTGCGCTCGCTCATGTTGCACCATCCCTCTCTCCTGACCTTGTCCGTCTCTTACATCGCCGCAACGGTCATGTTCATTCAGATGCCGTTCACAATTTGCTTCGCCTTCAGCCTGCTGTTGGCCTCTCTCTGTCTGACTTTCCTGTCCCTTGCCCTGCTGACTGTCTTGACTGTGCGCAAGGCAAGATGCATCGCTCCCCTTTCTCTCCGTCTGCCTCTCAGTCTTCCCACCCACTCGATCGTGTCCATGCGGATGTCATGGGGCCTTTGCCCCATGACCTCCTGGGCGACGTCGATCGGTACGTCTTATGTCTCACCGATGATTTCTCCTGATTTCGCTGGGTGTTTGCCCTTCGTCAAAAAAGCGACGGTTGCGCCGTCATTGAGTCCTGGCTGGTGCAGGCTGAGCGCGCGTGTCAACGGTCGTTGCGAATCTTTCACAGTGACCGTGGTGGCGAGTTCCTTGGTCCTACCGCCCGCCTCCTTGAGTCCCGCGGGGTGTGTCTGGAGACCTCTGCTCCATATACACCCAAGCAAAATGGCATCTCTGAGCGTTGGAATCGTACCTTGGCCGATGGCGTCCGCATCCTCTTGTCCGAGTCCGGCTTGCCCCCACTCTTTGCATTTGAGGCAATGAGCTACATGACGTGGGTCTGGAACCGCGTCCCCCACAGTCCTCTTCCCCGCACGGTCACGCCCTTTGAGCGCTGGTACGACACTCGTGGTGACCTGCGTCTCGCTCGAGTCTGGGGCAGCATCGCCGCCGTCTGGCTCCCTGACGACTTTCGTGACGGCAAATTTTCTCCTCGTGGCCGCTTGTGTCCCTTTCTGGGTGTGTCTGCCCAGTCTAAGGCCTGGCGTTTCTGGGATCCCGTCCGTCAGCGCGTCATTGAATCCCGCGATGCCTTGTTCTTTGAGTCTGTCTTCCTTCGTGACCTCAGTCGCTTCCCTCCTGCCTCCTCTCTCCTTCCTCTCTCTCGGCTGGGGGGGGGTAGTTGGTCC
The DNA here is from genome assembly GCA_023375785.1 of Penium margaritaceum. NCBI lineage: Eukaryota > Viridiplantae > Streptophyta > Zygnematophyceae > Desmidiales > Peniaceae > Penium > Penium margaritaceum. The sequence continues at coordinate 2,837 of SZWC01007299.1, read as the reverse complement.
TGCCACCCTTGCAGTCCCTGCTGTTACACCGCAGCTCTCACCCTCGTTGTAGTCCTCGACGTCCGGTTGGGCACCCTGTTCGCCGTCCTCCTCATCTGGTCATGCACGAGAGCCTTCCCCCTCCTCCAGTAGCTCCTTTGTTGTCCCGTCCTCTCCTATGACCGACTTTGTCCAGTCAGCTGCGCCCACCTCACCTATATCTCCTTCCAGTCCGGTCACACCTCCAGTGGCCACCTCA
>SZWC01007298.1:90503-115433 GCA_023375785.1 Penium margaritaceum | reverse complement strand
CCCCCCACACACAGGTGTGTGCAAGAATTTACGTGAGCTGGGGGGTGCTTGCAGATTGCTGCTGCGCTTGGCATCGGGCCTAAGCAAGGTGTGAGGCCTCAGCAGTACTTGCTCAGTTTGCTGTACAAAGAAGTGATCTCTTTGACACAGCTTCCCTTCTGTCTCGTGTGTGTGGGTGGTGACAAGCATTGATGTAGCTCTGCTGCTCTGCAACTTGGGAGTGGTGTTGTTAGCGACCTAGTGGTCAGATTGTAAAAATTCCACCGTCAAGAAGAATGACGAGGCTAGCCTCTAATCTCAACCTCAACCCAAATTCTGGATGAAAAGCCAGGAGATGAGTCACTCCATGGCATGCAAACCATGGTTCTTTGGGGCAAACAACACTTAGAGCATCATATAGAGCTGGCGTTGGCATGCTGTACGCAGAGGGAGTCATGGTGTTCTTCACTCTGCCCAAAGCGATCCTTCCTATCCATTTGCGGGGGGAGCAAGCGTGTAACCATGCTAGGAAACTTCCTGAGAATTATATTTGGGAGATGCCACTCTCTGTCAAGCGCAGTGTGGCAAGAGGAACAATGATAATGACCTTCATATGTGGTGCTTGCATGAGTGAGGATGCTAAGAGGACCAGCTCGTGAACAGTGGCACTCACTGCGGTGCAAGATGAGGCGGACGGAAGTGCGGGATGTTAAAGTTCGTTGGCCACTCACATCTCTATGCCCTCTTGTCCCCCACTCCATGTGTTGTGATTTGTGACGTTCGTGTACAGTTTACTCTGACCACTCGGTCGTGTCCATACTCGTGCAAATCCCTGACGCCGGCCCTGGTGACACCGATGCGATGACTGGCGGCGGACTACCGGCTTGGAGCTGGCCGACTACCGTTCCAGAGCCCCAGATGCTGCCGGGACTCTCTGCTGTCCTTTCTACAGCTTGCAGGCGTCTTTCTACGAACTGAGCCCTACTTGCATGTTTTTGCATTGTATGTCCAGCGTCTGATGATGGATGCATGCATGTGACCAGTCGTAGCGTCCGTCTTTTGATCCTGCACGTCTAGGTTCAGACGACGTAGCATTCTGACATGTGTGCGCAGAGTTACGGCCAAAACAGTGGTTTTGTGCCGGTTTTAGGACAGCTCTTGGACTGCCGCGTGTGACACCCGTCGTGCGCCGCGGCAGGTATTTATGCCTTGAACCTGTCATTTGTTATCTCTCTCTGCATATGCTATTGAACCATTCGGACACATTGTCTTGTGTCTCCTAGCCAAACCCTTGCACGACCTGTGACTGTCGTCACCGTCTAACCAGGCACTGACGCCTAGTCAGCGGCTGTGTTGCTAGGAAGCTTCCACGCATTTTCTCTTGGTATCAAAGCAGTGAGACAGTTCTCACTGAGTTGCGCAGCAGAGACGCAGCAGAGTAGCACCAGTGAGAGTCACCGCTGAAGCAGATTCCTTGGGTCCTGTCGGAGACAGCCGGTCGCCGTCGGCATAGCCCTCACCCACCACGTGAGATCGCAGCAGCGCTGTTGCCACCGTGCCAGCAGCAGCAGCAGAGGCAGCAGCGGCAGTGTAGCAGCAGCAACAGCGGTGCGTGGCGGCTGCAGTGAGCGCAGCCGCCATGCACAGCCGCAGTGGCAGCAGCAGCAGCGGCGGCAGCAGCAGCGGCGGCAGCAGCACCGCAGCAGCAGCGGCGGCAACAGCAGCGCAGCAGCAGCAGCGGCAGCCGCGGCGGCAACAGCAGGGCAGCAGCGGGAGCAGCAGCAGTAGCAGCGCAGCAGTGGCAGCAGCAGCAGCACGCGGCGGCGGCAGCGAGCAGCAGCCGCAACGCGTAGCAGCAGCAGCAGCGCAGCCGCTGCTGCCACCGCTGCATATGCAGCTACACAGCTGCTGCTGCAGCTGACAGCACAGCTGCAGCAGCAGCTGAGCGGAAGCTGCTGCACAGCTTCCGCGCAGCTTCCGTGTAGCCACCGCGGAGCGACCGCACGCTCGCGAAGAGTCGCGAGAAAGCAGAGGAAAGAAAAAAAAGGAGTGGAGGCGAGCTGACGTCATCAATTCTGCTTGCTGACGTCATCAGGTCGTGCTGATGTCAGCAACCACCTGCAGATGTCAACACCATACTTAGCCAAATGTTTGGCCGGACAGTCAAAAGTTGCCAGCGTCTCTACCCCTCGAGAAACGCTGACGGTTTTGAAATCCGACAAACTTGGCCTGTCCTCCCATACTGAGCGGCGACATGAGCCTGTCCGACAACGAGAAGGGACCAGGCGACCCCTCCTCCTCTTCGTCTGGTGTACTGAGTCCACGCTCGCAGGCCATTGAGGATCTGCGAAGCTTGCAGGATGAGATGCGTCGCCTCGAGAGAGAGCAGACTGACGCTATCTGCACGCTAATTGAGTTTCTGCGTGCTCAATCCACGACTCCTCAGCGGGCTTCTGAGGGAGCTGCCGGCGTCGCAGTCTCTACCCAGCAGTCGGCTCAGGCACCCGTGACAGGCGCTCGACCTGTCCCACCACCTGCTGACCTCCTGGATGATGAGCCACTCATGCCAGGCATAACGGATGATTCCTCGACTCAGGAGATTCGAGTTCTTCAGGAGCGCCTCCGTCAGCTACAGACGGGCACCCGATCTCCTCCGTTTTCCCCGATACGATCGTCAACTGACTACCCCGCTGACCATCCTCTTCCAGGAGTCTTTCCCGTCTCTCGTCCTACTCAGCCTGTGGTTGCTCTCCCCTCGGAGCGGCATCCCAAGGATTTTGAGGCACCACCTCTACGGTACATCAGTGAGGATGGCTTCGACTGCTAAGAGATCCTGTTTCAAGTGAGGGCTACTTCTGAGGGAGTGTGGCCTTACTACCACAGCCCGTACCAGCCTACAGACCCAGCACAGGTACTGACAGCAGCCCGGGCCATGCGAGGACTCCTCTACCCCATGCCACGCGAGACCGTCGTCGACTTCCGCCCCTTCCTTGGCGAGGCCGGCACAGGCACCGGCGCCGATCCCCGTGGACGTTGGGATCTGGCCTTATCCCTGCTGGCCGCAGAGACGCACGCCACTTGTGCATCACACATTCGTGCTCTCCATTCGCTCTGTCAGGGGCCTGCGGAGCCTGTAGCGGATTACTAGCGACGCGCCATGCGCATCTAGACGCGCTTGGGGACCTCAGGAGGCACACAGCTGTGGGCGCTTCATACGATTATGCTCGGAGTTTGCCTCGAGTATACCGACATCTTCACACGGTACAGCAACGCTGTCCTCGAGCCCTTCTCAGCCACTCTGCAGCTGCTTCCTTGGACGCATCAGCTCTTCCTTCAGGTGAACTCAGCCCGCGAGGCAGCCGTAGCCCATCAGGAGACTTCACTCACCGCAGCAGCCATCGCATCACCACCATCTTCCCTCCTACAGTCTCCCTCTTCCTCCGCCATCACTTTCTTATCTTCCTCTTCCTCTTCAACCCCCTCTACACCCACACAGACACAGGGCGTTGCAGCAGCCGCCCACGGGAAGAAGAAGAATAGGAAGTGTGGATCAGGTCAGCAACAGTCGTCATCCAGTAGTAGCACTGGCCGTTCTGTGCACTGCTACAACTGTGGAGACGCCCATCGCTACACCGAGTGCCAGTAGCCGCTTGACTGGGCGCGGATCACTCGTGGACTCTAGGATGCTCATGCTCTCTGTTCCACGTCTGGCATGTCACCCGCATCCTCCTAGGGACGCGCGGCGGCCACGACTGCAGCTGTTCCTGCCTCCTCACCAGCGAGCAATAGCGATCCGGACCCGCGCGACCGCACCATCGACGAGCTTCGTCACCTTCTGGCGCTCCGCTTTCAGGGAGGTGCGAGTGTATTGTCATTGTCGGTTGGTTCACAGACTGTTTGTTCGTCCATTCCTGTGGCTCGTGACGACGCGTGTGGGGGAGCAAGGTCTGCATGTACATCAATGGTGGGCATGATGATGGGCCTGACTGCACCGAGTGGATTCATGAGTCTCATCTTTGTGTTGTGCGTTGTTCCTCCCCACTGACGGCTCAGCGTCCCTCTGTTGTCGAGTGTTCCATTGCTTGTTGTACAGTGACGTCCACCAGCCGTGACTCCGGTGGCACTTGGATCATTGATTCTGGTGCCACCCATCACATGACGTACCGTCGTAGTGACTTTGTTGTTCTCGGTCCTGTCACGTCTGTCCGTCCATTCGTATAGGGTTTGGTGAGTCCTTGCCAGTCCATGGTGTTGGGATTGTGTGCTTCGATAGTCCGTCTCGCCCCTTATACCTTTCCGACGTGTTGATTGTGCCTGATCTTGAGCTCAACTTGCTTTCTGTGCGTGCCTGCACCTTGATGGGTCTTTCGGTGGAGCATACCGCTGACTAAGCGACTGTGATTGCTACTGACACCCGCAGTATCGTCGTGCGTACTTCACTCATAGATGATCTGTATCGCATCGCTCGACCCTCCTCCCCTTGCTCTTCCTCTTCCTCCGGTCGTGTCCTTGTCACTGGTGTTCTATCTCCGGAACACCAGCGGTTGCTTCATCGCCGTCTGTGTCACGTGGGATCCGACACTGTGTCGAAGCTCATTTGGACACAACCCGCTCTCGGTCTTGACGTGGCTTCTTTCGAGAAGCCACCCAAGACTGACTATCTTTTTTGCGCTCAGGGGAAGATGCACCGGTGCACCTACCCTGACTCTCATTCCCGAGCGCTTCGACCTCTCGAGTTGGTTCACTCAGACCTTCTCGGCCCTCTCCCGATCGAGTCCCTGTCCGAGAGGGGCCGGTATGTTCTGACTCTGACTGACGACTTTACCCAGATGCGGTGGGTCTACATCCTGCGTCAGAAGAGTGACGCCGCCCTTGCAGTTCGACTCTGGCTAGTGATGGCTGAGCGTTAGTCCTGCCACACACTACATACCTTCCGCTCGGATCGCGGCGGCGAGTTCCTTGGCGAGATGGACTCCTTCTTTGCTGAGCACGGGAATTTTTACCAGGTCTCTGCTCCTGCTACCCTCCAGCAAAACAGTGTATCTGAGCACTGGAACCACACCATGGAGGATGCGGCTCGCGCCATGCGGTCTGAGTGCGGTCTCCCGGAGTCTTTCGTCTTTGAGGGTTTCGCCTACATGAGTTAGGTCTGGAACCGCCTCCCGCACGGTCCGCTTCCGGACCATATTACACCGTACGAGCTCTAGTTTGGACACCGTGCTGACCTTCGTCTCGCTCGTGTCTGGGGCTCCCTGGGCTCCGTGTGGTACACCGAGGACCAGCAGGGGTCCAAGATCTCACCTCGGGGCCACTTGTGTGCCTTCACAGGCATTTTCCCGTGGTCGAAGGCCTGGCGCTTCTGGGACCCTACTCGTCGTCGCGTCATTGAGTCCCGCGGCGCGTTTTTTTTCGAGTCTATCACCTACCGTGACCTGACTTCGATCACAGCACTCTCCGCCACCCATGTTCCTTCCCGTGAGGGTTCTCGGCGGATGGGGGAGACTTCCACACCAGCGAGCACTTCTCATCAGGCTGATGTGTCCGCTGGTGCCCCCTCTCAGTCTCCGGCCCTTGATGATCCGGCGATCATTTCTGTTGGTCTAGAGATCTCGCCTGTATAGCCTGTTTCACACCCTACAGGTACCTTTGTTCCCACGCCTCCTTCTGCACCAGCAGCTGCGTCTGCTGGCACCCCTATTTTTGTTTATGTTCCAGCCTTGCCCACTCCCGTTCCTACGTCGGCTGGTACTCCTGCCTCAGTGTCAGGTCTAGTCTTGCCTGCTCTAGCTGTCACACCCAGCCCCGTGTTCCCCACACACGCATCTTCTCACACGGTGTCTCCTGCTGCCGCGTCTCAGCCCTCACCGGCTGTGGTCGTACCTGTCCCTGAGTCTAAGGTGCGTCCCTCGACCTCAGGTTACTCCTGTGAGTCCGGTGGCCATCTTCGACCACTGGATTCCAGAGCTCAGCGAGCGTTGGGCCCCAAACCGAGGCGCTCCTCTCGCAACATCGCAAGTGGTGATCCCGGCACAAAGGCCCTAGGCCTGAGTGTCTGCACTGAGCTCACAAAGGTACATCCAGCCTGCCTCGTAGGGCACGACCTCTTCACTCGCGAGTTCCATATCGCTTGTGATGCAGCAACTGATCTCGTGGTCGTCAGGCCTGGTACTGAGGCGTGTGCACTTGCCACACAGAGTTCGCCCTCTATGGCGCCCGACCCGGGTACACTGAGGGAGGCTCTCTCTTCATAGGATGCTGACACTTGGTGTGCTGCTTGCGAGGATGAGCTTCGCGCTATCAGAGAGAACAGAGTCTATGAGCTTGTGGACCTTCCTCCTGGGAGGAAGGCTATTCACATCAAGTGGGTCTTTCGTAAGAAGGTGAAACCGGATGGCTCACTGGAACACTGCAAGGCTCGCTTGGTCGTCAAGGGGTACTCTCAGATTGAGGGAGTCGATTACACCGACACTTTTACCCCTGTCGGCCGCATGACCTCAGCTCGAGCTCTGTTCGATGTAGTGGCTCAGCATGATTGGGAACTGTACCAGATGGATGTGAACAATGTGTTCCTCCATGGCTCTCTAGATGAGGAGATTTATGTGGCTCAGCCACCGGGTTTTGAGGACGGTGACAAGGTCTGGCGCTTGCGCAAGTCCTTGTACGGCCTCAAGCAGTCTCCGCGGTGTTGGAACCGGGAGATCACCGGCACTTTGACTCGTGCAGGATACGTACAGAGTGAGGCAGACCCCTCTCTTTTGATCCTACCGACACCCGAGCGGTTCACCGCCATCCTGGTCTATGTCGATGACCTTTTGATTGCGTCTCCGTCCCTGAAGGCCGTGAAGGAGGCCAAGGCTGTCCTGTAGACTGCGTACAGGATGAAGGACCTTGGTCCTGCATCGGTGCTTCTTAGTATGGAGACCGTGCAAGATCGTAGACATCGGACACTGTTGTTGCATCAGGCTTGATGCGCACGAGTCGTGGGGGAGCGCTTTAGCGATCTCCTCGGTGCAGTGCCCTCCGCTTCCACACCTCTTACACCTGATGGGCAGGATGCCCTGAAGGTGGATGACCCTACACATCTGGGGGAGACAGTGGACGTGACCTTGTACCTTCGTCTCATTGAATCTCTGATGTACTTGGCCACTACCATGCGTCTTGACATCGCGTTCGCCGTCAACCTCCTCGCTCAGTTCTCACAGGCTCCACGTGCGAGAGCCCTTCATGCGGCTGTGCGAGTGGTGGGAGTGTTGTGCTTTGTGATGTTCGTGTACAGTTTACTGTGACCACTCCGCAGTGTCCATACTCGTGCAGATCCCTGAGGCGGACCCTGGTGACACCGGTGCGACGACTGGCGGCGGACTACCGGCTTGGAGCTGGCCGACTACCGTTCCAGAGCCCCAGATGCTGCCGGGACTCTCTGCTGTCCTTTCTACAGCTTGCAGGCGTCTTTCAGCGGACTGGCCATGAGCCCTATTTGCATGTTTTTGCATTGTATGTCCACCATCTGATGATGGATGAATGCATGTGACCAGTCATAGCGTCTGTCTTTTAATCCTACACGTCTAGGTTTAGACGGCATAGCATTCTGACATGTGTGCGCAAAGTTATGGCCAAAACAGTGGTTTTGGTCCAGTTTTAGGACAGCTCTTGGACTGCCACGTGTGACACCCGCCGTGCGCCGCGGCAGGTATTTATGCCTAGGACCTGTCATTTGTTATCTCTCTCTGCATATGCTATTAATGCATTTTGACACTTGGTCTTGTGTCTCCTAGCCAAACCCTTGCCGTTGTGTGCACGACCTGTGACTGTCGTCACCGTCACGAGGCACTGACGCCTAGTGAGCGGCTGTGTTGCTAGGAAACTTCCACACATTTTCTCACCATGCACACACATGTACAGATTGATTAACATGGCCTCACCTGGGAAGACGTCAAGTAAGCCTACCTCTAGCGACTTGACCCAAGTACTTAACCCAGGCGTACTCTCTGGTGCATGCATGGCCATGACTTGATTGACTTGATTCTTTTTCCCATGTCGGAGATGCTAGGGCCCGTACATTCTTACTGCCGTGCTCTGCATCATGTTTTCTTGCCTTGAGTGTTTTCTGGGGGAGCTGCATTTCCCGGGTGCTGATCCTTAGGGGGCCACCATGCTGGGTTCACCCGAGCATTGGTGAGTAGCCGCCGTTCGGTTTTACGCCAAACGGTCGGGCTCGACCCCCGGGTGGCGGTGTGTGCTCGCTCGGGTGTGATGCCCATGGCGAGTGCAGGCTCAACAGTTGCAAAGTCTCCCTCACCCCTACTCACTCGTTCTTGTCTTGGTTTTTGCCCAGCTATGAAGGCAAGCTTTTCCCGCATCCATGGTGTGCCGTGTGTTCCCCGTGCATTACCCCTCGTTCACCCACGTGTACCCAAGGAAGTGGCCTGGTAACTATTGGTATCAAAGCACGTGAGGATGTTTTCCACCGCTCAAAGATCCTGGCCCGTAGTGTCGGCTCAACACACATCCACGGCCCTTTTGGCCCGCTCAATCCCACCTCAGCAGCGTCTCTTCGCTACGCGCCTCTTTGGCACTGAGCAGCAGCATTACACAGTGCCACGATGCTCATGTGAGCTTCTCCCGCAGCAGCTTCATGTCATCGTCAGTCGCACCCGCGAGCGAGTGCCTCCTCATCACTCATCCGGCTGCTCTATAGCAGTCCCGAGAACCCTAGGCCACTCTCGGCTGTTCTTGAGTGCTCGCAACTGACCTCTTAGGTGCACTCCGTACACGGCAGCTCTCTCAGCTGTCCTTGGCTGCGTCCTTTGCTGCTCCCGGCTTCTCTGAGCCCTCAGCTGCTCTCAGTTGCCCTCCACATCTTTCAGGTGCTCTTGGCCACTCTTGGGGCTGCTCTTAGCTGTTCCCTGCACTCTGCCGCATCCAGCTGCTCTTAACTGCCCCTCTCAGCTGCTCTCTCCTCAGCTGCCTCCAGTTGTCCTTGCCCTGATCTACTTCTCGCAACTCCTTTCTATTGTTCTCAGAAGCAACTGCACATCCAGGTCTCTTTGCAGCCATTTCAAGCAGGCACACTGGATTCGCCACCTCTTGACGGGCCTCCAGACGAGGAGCTCGACTCTCCTCGAACAGCTACATGCCACACCAACCACGGGAGGGAGGACCGTTGTTTCTTCGATCCTCCTTTGCCCCCCGACAACGACACAACGCTGTGGTACTGCATGCTTGATTCCGCCTATTGGCGAGAGGAGCTGGCTGAACTGGACGAAAGGGCGGCGGTTGCACGAGAAGCAGAAATCAACCGACAAGTGTACACGACCGACGACCTGCCTCCATCACTGCCACGTCCCTTGACCATGCAACCACGTGCAGATCCCCAGTCATCCAACGCGCCATCCGCCTCCAACACCTCGTCAGCTCCCTCTCCTGCCCTGGGTGCATCTGCGTAGCCAGCGCCGACTCCTGAAGTCCGTGGTGTGATTCCCCTTCTCCTAGTCCACACCGACTCCATTGGCCTGTCGGGCGCCATTCTAGACGCAGCAGCAGGAGCCGCAGCAACCTTTGTGGCCAGTGCTCATGCGTGCACGGCTCCCACCCAAACTGTCAAAGCCTACGCACACACAACAGCTTCTCTCACATTGCTTGCTGCCGCAGCTGCCAACATTGCCACTCAGATCAGTGCAGTTGCGGCCTCTGTTCCCACTGCTGCATCATCAGCTGCCGACTCCACTGCAGCTGTTGTCGGCTCCATCCGCGCCTCTACAGCAGCTGCAGTCTTGACCCCCACCGGTGCTCCGCGGGAGCTAGCACCACACATCGTCAAAGTGGTCCTGGTTGCACCAGCATCAGCAGCAGGGACTGGGGTCACCGTCAATGGACTTCTTTGCCTCATCGTGGCAGTTGCAGGGTGGGTCGTGGTTCTCTTCTCCTCAGCTGCAGCTACGGTGGCCCCTCTCTTCGCCTTGTCCTGCCATTTCGCTACCAGATCGATGAGCATCCTCTGCACTCTGCACCCTGCATTACACAATTACGCGTCACTACCCTCTCTCTTCCTGCTCACTCTCACCATGCCAGGACCAGAGGAAACAATGGAGAATCTTCAAGCCACCCTTAGTGAGGCACAGGCGGTACGACGCAAGGCTGAGGATGAACTGCACAAGAACAGCGAGGCACAACATGAGTTAGCGACCATAGTAGGCAGTTATAGAGCGTCTACGGACTATACCTGCTCTTGCTGCTATTCTCCCTATTGACAACACTACATCTACTGACTCCTATGTACCTCCCAGTGGTGCTGTCCCCAACTCCTCTTCGCCCGCGTTTTAAGCAACTGCTTTAGCTCGGGCACTTCTACCAGCATGACAGAAAGACTTCGAGACTCCACCACCACAGTTTACATCAAAACTCAATTTCATCTCCTGGGAAACATGCTTCAGCGCGTGGGCCCAAGGGGAACTGCTGTGGGAGTACTACTCCCCCCGCAAGGCACCGTTTGTTCTACAGCCAGCGGAGGCGGCTCGTGCTGTCCGCGCCCTCATCACTACTGGACCTGAGAACTTCCTTGATGACATTGGTACGTACAATGCAGACCCCATTCGAGGCACACCTGCTAACCCTAGCGGCGCATACTCTCTCATTCATTGTCGCAAGACAGCTATTGGGCATGCGGCCTAGAGTGTCCTCACCGTGCAGTTTAACACCCTGTAGATGCGGGCTGATGAGACGGCCGACGAGTACTGGGCGAGGAGTCTACGCTTGCTGTGCGACCTGGGCAAGGCCGCTCATGGGCCTCTGTCAGCCTGCCTGACCATTGTTGCCGGGCTGATTCCCGAGCTCTCAAATCTTTGCTTGCACGTCTCCCAAACAGATTTGAGCGCCTTGCCACCACGCTGCTCCCTACGAATACACCCCCAGGGATTGGACCTCTCTATGACTTCACTGCCTCCCACCTTACAGATTGGTGGAACAACCAGCAGAACAAGTACATGCATCGTTTTGTGATCGCTGCAGTGACCACCTCCTCGTCCTCTTCTGCAGAAGCCACTCCCTCCTCCTCGGCCTCCGCTACCCTTGCCGCGGCTCAATCCACACAGGTGGATTTTTGCAATGGGGGTGGTGGCTCGAACCATGGGGGTGGCCGTGGTGGTGGCAAAGGATGTGGGGGTGGCCGGGGTGGTCAGTCCCCCTCCGGCTCCACCACCAGCACCGATGTCACCTGCTGGAACTGCGGCGCTACCAGAAACTCTACGCCCAAATGTCCAGCCCCCCGTGATGATGCTCGTCTGGCATCCTCCATGTGTACCCATTGGGTACGCACCGGGGTCACCTCCTCTTCCGCAACTCCAGTAGTGACAGCTGCCCCTCCTTCCTCTTCCTCTTCAGCCCCCGCTCTCTCTGCCACATATGCCGCGCTTTAACCGTCGCCTCCGCCTCCCAATCCTTGGGGTTAGATTCTGCCCCATGGCGGTCCTCTCTACTACGGGCCTCCATCCTCCCACTACTCTGCACCCCATTGGACGCGTGAAGATGGCAACATGTTCGACCACTCCTCCGACCGCTCCTCTGACCGTTCCTCTGACCTCCGTGACGAGGAGCGTGTCCTTGAACGGTGCCTCGATGAACTTCTTCACCTTCGCTCTCAGGGAGGTGAGAGTGTGAGTGGCCAGTGTCGTGTGTCTATCTGTGAGTCCGACATCACCCTCCGGAATGCGATGTCTGGTGGCGTGCAAGAGAACAAGCCTGATTCTTTTGAATGGATTGAGGATTGGCAGTCTCAAACGTTCCCCATACGTCTCGGTGCATCCTCCTCCCTGTCTCTTCGTGGTACTATCGCCGTCTGTCTTGTTCTTCCTTCCACTCGTGCAGCCCCTGGCCTCTCGATCATTGATTCTGGGGCCACCCATCACATGATCTCGTGCCACTCCTCTTTTGTCTCCCTCGGCCTTGTTGGCTCTGTTCGCTCTGTCCGTACTGGCTCCGGCCAGCTCCTTCCCGTCCATGGCGTTGGTGTCGTTAGGTTCGTTGGTCCTGGTGGCATCGTCTATCTTCCCGACGTCCTGTACGCCCCGAATCTTGAGATCAGCCTGCTCTCTGTGACCACCCTTGACGATCAGGGCATAGACTTCTCGTCCAGACGCGGTCTTGCCTCGATTTCTCTCCGTTCGTCCGGCCATGTTGTACAGCGTGGAGTGTGTTGTGACCACCTGTTTTGCGTGCCACTTTCCCTTCCCTCGTCTTTCGCTGCCTCTACTCTTGTTCATGTGGCGCCCTCCTTGTCACCTACAAATGTTGATCTCTTGTATCGTCGGCTATGTCACATTCACATGGCTGTCATTCAACGTCTCCTGCGCGTCCAGCCTGTTGTGGGCCTCGACCTGGCCACCTTTGCTCCTCAAGTTGTCTGGACTGTGCCGCTGGCAAGATGCACCGTTCTCCATTCTCTACCTCCGAGTCCAACTCCTCTCATCCTCTTGACCTTGTTCATGCTGACGTGATGGGTCCTTTGCCCCATGCCTTTCTTGGTGGTCTCGGTCGCTATGTTCTCTGCTTAACTGATGACTTCTCTTGATACCGCGGGGTCATTGCTCTCCGTCATAAAAGTGAAGTCACAGACGTGCTTGAGTTGTGGCTCCCTCAGGTTGGGCGTGCATGTCTTCACTCCTTGCTTGTGTTTCACAGTGACCAGGGAGGTGAGTTCAAAGGTCCCACAACCCGCGTCCTTGAGTCTCGTGCTTTCCGCCTTGAATGCATCGCTCCTTACACCCCCCAGCAAAAAGGTGTGTCTGAACGCTGGAATCACACCCTTACTGATGGCGTGCGCGTCCTTCTTTCTGCCTCTGCTCAGTACCTCCTGTTCGCCTTTGAGGCCTTGTTCTACATGACGTGGGTTTGGAACAGGGTTCCTCATGGCCCTCTACCCCACACGGTCACTCATTTTGAGCACTGGACGGGTCGGCGTGCCGACCCGTCGAGGGGTGTCTTGCTTTTTTCTGGCTCCCAGCCGACCAACGGGATGGAAAACTATCCCCCCACGGTTGCTGTGTATCTTCCTTGGTGTATCTCCCTTCTCCAAAGCCTGGCGTTTTTGGGATCCCTCATGCAGTCGCGTCATTGAGTCCTGTGATGCACTGTTCTTCGAGCACTTATTCGAGCGGGATGCACCTCGCTTTGCCGGGTCCCTCTTTCTGCCCTCTTGGGGTGGGGGTGGTGAATCTTCCCCATTTGGAGTCCCTTCTCTCCCCTCTGTTTGTTCCTCGGTTCCCCCTCTACCCGACACTGAGCCGTCATCGTCTTCGGCCCCACTTGTGGCTCCCTCGTCCTCTGTCTTTTCTTTTTGTGTCCTCTTCTGCTACACCTGCCTCGCTGCCTCGTCTCCTCCGCCTTCTGCTCCCTCTCCCTCCTCTTTGTCTCCTACCATTGCCGTGTGTCTTGTTTCTCCGGCTGCTGTTGTGCAGCCAGCCTCTCCTGTTGTCACTGCACACCCTTCCTCTCCAGTACAATCCACTCCTGCATGGTCTGCTCCCCCTGTTTCACCCTACATACGTAGAGGTCTTCTCTGTGCCCTCCCCTCCCAATCGCACCCTGTTGTCTCTGGTAACCCTGGTCTCCGTGCACTTGGCCTTGTGACCTCTGGCTTGTCTGCCGCTGTCTCCGTCGTTAACCCCAGCAATGCCCTTGGCTACTCTTTTTTTGAACAAGAGTTCCACTCTGCCCTCTTGTCGTCCGTTGCTGGGTATGTTGCCTCGTGCTTCGATACTGCCGGTCTCTCTCCTCTTCCACCTGAACCCTTGATAGTGCAGGCAGCGCGTGCAGCCACTGACTCCCCTCTATGGGAGTAGGCCATGAAGGCTGAGCTTGATGCATTGTCAGAGCATATTTTGTACAAGCTGGTGGATCTAACCCTAGGCCGCAAAGCTGTCATGACCAAGTGGGTGTATCGTCGCAAACTCAACCCAGACAACACTATGGAACGGTACAAAGCGCGTCTCACGGCAAAAGGATTCTCACAGATTTGTGGCATGTACTTTGACGAGGCATTCGCACCAGTTGGTCATTTGCCAGGGCGTTGCTCAGCCTAGTCGCTCAACATGACTGGGAGCTGGAGCAGATGGATTTCAACAATGCATTCTTGCATGGCAAGCTAGATGAGGAGATCTATATGGTGCAGCCGCCCGGCTTCACGAACGGGACAAACCGTGTATGGCGGATGCGCAAGGCCCTCTAAGGGCTCAAGAAATCCCCACACTATTGGAACCAAGAGATCACGGTAACCCTGGAGAAAGGAAGCTTTAGGAGGAGTCCGGTGTACCCTGCTTTGTTTCTTAGCCATCCCTCCAAGCCGTTGGTTACCATTTTGGTACATGTTGATGATCTTCTCATTGCATCTCCTGACACCTCTGCCATCTCTGCTGCTAAATCCCTTCTACAGGCAGCCTACAAGATGAATGATTTGGATCCGGCCCGTGTCTTCTTGGGCATGTAGCTCGAGCGGGACCGCACATGCCACACTCTGCATGTGCACCAGGCTGCGTACATCCGTATTCAGGGGGAGTGCTTCAGTCCACTTCTCACTACCACTCCCACCGCCTCTACGCCCATGATCCCCACAGGACAGTCACTACTAAAATCCTCGGACCTATCAAAGCTGGGAGAGATAGTGGATGTGACCGACTACCTTCGAGTCATTGGCTCACTGATGTACCTCGCCACCACCACGCGTGCTGACTTGGCCTTTGCCGTCAACTTCCTTCCTCAGTTCTCTCAATACCCACGTGAGTGGAATCTGGAGGCTGCTCTCCGGGTCGTCCGCTATGCACTCTCCACACCACGTGTCGGTCTCTACTTACGTGCACAACCCTCTCTTGTGGTTGATGGCTTCACTGACACTGTCTGGGGTCACGATTCTGATGCACGCAGCCGAACAGGGTACATCTTCCTAGTTGGTGGAACTGCAGTCTCGTGGAAAAGTGGCAAACAAGGATGTGTTGCCCACAGCACAGCTGGGGTTAAGTATGTTGCTCTTGGCGCAAGCGCGTGTGAGGCTGTCTGGGTGTGTTGTCTCTTGCAGTAATTACATGTCCCCATTCGTTGCATCACTCTGCGTCGTGACAATCAAAGCACCAAGGCCATTGCGGAGAATAGTGGCATGCATCACTCCCGCACCAAGCACATCAATGTGGAGCATCATTTTGTACGTGAGTGCATTGCCTCTGGCATTGTCCAGGTTGCATGGGTGGACACCCGTTCCCAAAGAGCAGACTTCCTTACCAAAGCACTCAGTCGCAACGTTTTCAAAAGTGTTGTTCATGCTGTTGGTCTCATCTGTCCCCATGACCCAGGTTGAATGAATCTGTGTGTCTTCTCTGTTCATCTCATCCTCTTGAGACTTCATGTGTGTGGGGTGGTTGCCTTTGGGTCATGGGGGAGTGTTAAAGTTCGTTGGCCACTCACATCTCTATGCCCTCTTGTCTCCCCCTCCATGCACACACATGTACAGATTGATTGACATGGCCTCACCTGGGAAGACATCAAGCAAGCCTACCTCTGACGACTTGACCCAAGTACTTAACCCAGGTGTGCTCTCTGGCGCATGCATGGCCATGACTTGATTGAATTGATTCTTTATCCCATGTGGGAGATGCTAGGGCCCGTACATTCTTACTGTCGTGCTCTGCATCATGTTTGCTTGCCTTGAGTGTTTTTTGGGGGAGCTGCATTTCCCGTGTGCTGATCCTTAAGGGGCCACCATGCCGGGTTCACCCGAGCATTGGTGAGTAGCCACCGTTTGGTTTTATGCCAAACGGTCGGGCTCGACCCCCGGGTGGCGGTGTGTGCTCGCTCTGGTGTGATACACGTGGCGAGTGGACGCTCAGCAGTTGCCAAGTCTCGCTCACCCCTACTCACTCGTTCTTGTCCTGGTTTTTGCCGAGCTATGAAGGCAAGCTTTTCACGAATCCATGGCGTGCCGTGTGTTCCCCGTGCATTACCCCTCGTTCACCCACGTGTACCCCAGGAAGTTGCCTGGTCACTACACAGGAGAAGGTAGTCAGTTCTGATGTGCGAAACGGTAAAGGCCAAGAGTGCGGCAAGAGTGACTTGCCACGAGTCACGGGTGGGGCCAACAACCTTGCCAGCCACCTGCTGAGTGAGGGGTGACTAAGAAAAATGTGGGATGGACTTTAGTGAGTAGCCTGAAAACAATTTATCCCAACAATGAACCATAGAAAATGCCAAGAAGCTACAAAAGAGGCCATGATATGAGTTGCAACAATGTTCATAACTAGTTCTTCAAGTTTTGCCGAAGCTGTTGCAGGAGAGGTGAAGCCTTCGGCTAGGGCAGGTGATATGTCGTAGCAGTTTAGGATGTAAAGTTTGACCGGTTAAGCAGCTTGCAAGATGGAAGATGCAAGGAGCAGGTCAAACCATGTAAGGTTTCTACGTGGAAGTAAGAGAACACGGGCACATGTTTCGAGTAACGCGCCACCGAGGTGGAAAACTGGGAGTGCCTTCGGCACGTTGGATGTGGTGCAGGAAAACCCGGCCCAAGGAACACAGACAAGCCACAGCAGAGAGGGACATCGTGGAAGCAGGAGAGAGAAAAGCCACGAGCCCTCACAAGGGGCGAGGAGGGCTACGCAAGAAGGCAAGGAGTGGTGGAACAATGGAAGCAGCTGCAGCGGACAGAACAGAGAGAAGGGATGCAGCTGGTACCACCAAGGCGAGGGCACCTATGGCAAAGGCAGTTTCCACAGTGGGGAGAACTGTCACTTCAGAGATGGTCGCTGTAGCGAGGATGGTGATGTCTGAAGGTGTAGATGCGGCAGATGCAATGACAACTGCTGTGGAGGTACGGATGGCAAAGGTGGTTGCATAAGCTGTCGAAGAAGCCACAGCTGCGGCTAACTGCGTTCCAATGTCTGCCACTGCTGTAGCTATTGGCTACTACTGCGGCCTCGGTGCATGACTCCGCAGCACGTCCCGCAAATGTAGAGGCAGGGGCGCGTGCTGCGCGGGCTGTGGCGGCAAATGTGGCTACAGCTACAGTGGCTGCAACTATCACAGCGCAAATGGCTTGCGTGACTTTGTGTGCAAAATCATTGTGTCTCGGTGCATAGTGGAGTACAAAGACGCAAAAGCGGTGTCGTGCAGCTGCTTGATCCCTCCAGAGGAAGTAGGGTGAATGGGGCTTACCGAACTCTGTGGTGTAGCCTGCGGCAAAGTTGCAACGTCCTCGGCCGCGGACACGTCGTCTCTCCGGCGATCGGACTGGTTTGCTGGACGCGCGGTGCTTGCCAGGAGATGCCACACCCGGCAGCTCCAAGGAAGCCAGGTTAGCAACTCACACCACCGCAGTGGTGCGTGCGCGTCAGTGGTAGGCGATGCTACTGCTATCGCGTGCAAAAGTAGCACGACTCCCACCGACCCAATGCAGCATGCGAGTTGCTTCCGTGCCCAGTTGCATGGGAAAATGGCTACTGGAAGTGCGTGGCTAAAGCCGCAGTGGGCAATGCAATTGCTGTAGCGGTGTGGATGGCAGCGCTGCACTCAGATGCAGCCTGCTGCAGTGGTAGCAATTGTCGTGGGGTCTGGCCGTAGCTGAAACTATGGCCGCTGCTGCTGCTTCCATAGCCGTCGGAAGTGCTGCTGTTGTGCCGCCTCTGCTATTGCTCTGCTTTTCTGCTACAACCGCTCTGCTCTGTTGCTGCTCTTGCTGCACCCGCTGCTACTGCCCCCGCTGCTATAGCCATTGCCACTGCTGCTGCTACTGCTGCTGCTACTACTGATGTCGCTGCTGCTGTTGCTGCTGCTGCTGTGATGCCTCTGCTGCTGCTCTGATTTGTTGCTACAACTGCTGCTGCTCTGTTGCTGCTGCTGCTGCTGTCACTACCGAAGAGCTCGTTGCCCTTGTGAGTTGTGAACTGTCACCACCCAGCTAATAAATCAGCCTAGTACCTTTCGAATTGAGTAGTGGACAAGCACCTAGTGTGCACCTGGTTTGTGACACATGAATCAACCACACACAAGCACATTGTAAGAAAACTTGAGAGGCTTGTGAAGTTCTCTGCTGACTGAACCAAGGGATGGTCCGATGCGAAGCCATGTCACCACGGCGAAGTGGCCAGGGGAATGTCTCTCTTCAATGGTCTGTCACCTGCAGCAGTGAGGTGAGCATGCAGTGAGGCCAGAGGTCACCTTGTGGTACCTAGTACAAACCAACAAGCAGGGGCAGTTGCATGGGCAGCATCAGGCGTAGTGGCAAGAGCAGCAAAAGATGCTTTAGTAGGAATCATTGGCCTACATTTGCCAGCAGTCTACTATGTGGGCTAGCATCCAGATGCCAAGAGGCCTATGCCTCCACTCTCTACCTTTGGGTCTCCTTCCCCATTCACCTCCTCTTTGCTCCTTTTCCCACAGACTCTATCTTCTTTGCCCCCTTCCTCACCCCCCACCCTTTCCCCACCCCCAGCTCCCCTTCCACCCCCTTTTTCAGTTTCTCGGCTTCCCCGTCTGTCCCCATCTCCCACCTCCTCTTCCTCTCCCCTACTCCCCCTCCAATTCCTCCTACCCTAGGATCCCCCTCCTGGTATTATCTGGGCCAGCCCACAAGGAGGTGATCAGGCTCACCAAGAGCCGCCTAGGCAGGACCTTTTGATTGTGAGGGAGAATTGCGAGTTGCACAGACAGAAATCACGGATGTGTACAAACAACAACGGAGAACACAAAAAATAAAGAGCTAAGAGTTATCTCTGTATGCCTCACTGGATTAAGGGAGCACACAGGTACACTCAATCAAAATTGACCTTCTAGCACACTCTCTTAGCCTAACTGGATGAGCGGCAGTCACATGTTGCATAAGAATCATGTCTCCCACGGTGTGCACGGTCAATAACATTGGAAATCCCCTTTATTGGATTCTCTTGAAGGTTCTCCAAATGGCTTTTTGTCCTTGAAGGTCGCTCCCTACCACTTTTGGTCAGCGATTTTGGCCGCTTTTTGTGTTGACTGTGCTCAGTTCATCACTTTAACCGAATCCATGACCTCCAAACTTACAAAACTTACATCACTCAACGAATTCCAGAGTGAGTTCCGTAAAGTGTGTTGGAATGTGTGAAACATTCTATGTGCAACTGTAGTATCAGATGATTTCTATCGAGCAACTAATCCCGATCACTTACAGGCACCCTCATCCATCATCATTCATGTACTTTGTTGAAAGCAACGTGCCACCAGTGGCCCGGTCAGGGATTTTTCCAATGTCATGCTTGAAAAGCAAATTTTTACCTACATTACGTGCTTTCCTACAAGCTCATGGATAAAGTGGTAGCGTACGTTAATGCACTTGGTGCGGACGTGGGATTTAGAGTGCTTTCTCACAGAAATGGCGTGCATGTTGACATAGCAGATGGTGCTTGCTACGATCTGTTGTTGCTTAAGATTTTCCAATAGCTCATGAAGCCACATTGCTTCCACTGTTGCTTCACTAAGGGCGATGCACTCTGTTTCTTTGGACGAAAGGGCGACGCACTTCTTGCTCCTCGAACTCATGGCACCTTCTGATCAGAAAAAGGAAGTGAATGATTGATCTTCTTCTCTCTGTATCACCAGCACAATCTCCATGATTGTCCTGGATAAAGATGATGTTGTTGTTACCATTGAAGGTAAGACAAAGGCTCCTGTTGGTGTCAAGGAGGTGTGGCACGCGCTTAACCTCATCCCAATGCGGCACACCCAAATTTGCATAAAACTTGCTCAGCAATCCCTTTTTCTGCTGATGTGGAGGCATGTACTAATTGTGGCATACAGAAGACTCTCATAAGACTCAAATGCTACTTGTTACGGCACTGCTTCCATGTGACTGATCTCTTGTATGCTGTTGGAAATCTGCTTCATGCCTAGCTTTGCTCCCAGTTATAGTGGTTTTACTTCCTTGTGCACTCCTATCCTGTTGAAGCACTTCACAGCATTACTCACATACGTGCTCTATAACAGCTCCAAGATCTGGTGATGCTGGTCATGCTTGATCCAAAAGCCAGGATAGTAAATGAGCTATTTGATGTCTTTCATGTAAAAATGACGGCAAGGGAGCGCTTGATATCAAGCAAAAGGACTTGGAGTGAGAAACAAAAGCAAATCATCAACATAGAGTATGACGATAATCTGGCATGCCTTTTGCATATGCCCATAGACATCACGATGAGCTTTATGACGCAAAAAAAACACGGATTCCAAGCTGCTCATAAATCCTGTCATACCATGCTTAGGGTGTTTGGTTCAGTCCGTGGAGGGCCTTCATAAGCTCACACACCAAATCCTCCTTTCCTCACCACATACACTTTCAGCTGTTCCATGAAGATATCCTCCTTGCGATCACCATTCACACATGCACACGTAACATCCACTGGGTACACCTCCTAGTCCATAGCAACAACAAGACTGAGGATTGCTTGGATGCATAAGAAATTTGTGATAAGTGCAAGTGTCGCATTGTAATCCACACTCTTAGCCTATGCATATTCCTTTGCAACCATTTGCGCTTTGTACCTGAGCTCCTTACAATCTGTATTGCTCTTGCACCTGGAGATCCAACGGCACCGGATCACCCGGCTACCACGTGGAGCTTCCTTGAGGGTCCAAATGCCATTCTTCATGAGGAGTGTTTATTCCTTGTCTAGTGCGGCAAGCCTATATGTTGCCTCGGCGCTGCGCATGGCTTCATCAAAGGTGGCCAGGTCATCGGTGATGGTGAGAAAGAGGAGTGGGAGTAGGAGAGTTCTGATGGTGGTGGAGTGGTGCAGAGGATCAATTGCCCCCCTGTTCCATCTGCTCCTTTGCGATCCACTTAAGAGGCCGTAAGGGCTGCCCGCTCTACTTAACAACCTTGTTGAGACATGCACACCTTCATGGCAACTGTTGTGCGCTATTTTGCTTCTCTTCATTATCTGATTCAGTCATTGGCTGCTTTTCCTTTCAAGAACCTTCCATTTCCTTATCATTGCCGCAATCATCGCCATCTACCCCACCTCCCTCTTCTGCCGCTGGTCTTTCTCCCCCCTCTTGTAAAAGTGCAGGAGTGAGTGGAGTAGCACACATGTCGCTCCAGGTCCAACCCTGTACATCCTCATGGAAGACCACATCACAACTGCTGATGATCTTGCGTTCAACAAGGTGGTAGATGCGACATCATATGGTGTCATAGCCGAAGAAATTTGCCTTCACCAACTTACCTTCCAGCTTGTTGCTGATGTGGATAGGCACGTGTGTGAATGCGCTTCATTTGGACAATTTCAGGTACAGCACGGTTGGCTTTTTCCCTGTCCATGCCTCCTCCGCTGTCATTAGCGACAAAATGTGCGTTGAGCTCCAATGTTTTAGACATATGACAGTGTTGATCGCTTCTGTCCAAAAAGAGGTGGTTTCTTCGCGTCTTGGAGCATGTTGTGAACACAATCCACATGTTGAGCAATAATGTTTAGCTGCGGTGTTCAAGGTGGGATGACCTTGTGTTGGGTCCTGTGATAGTTGAATGATTTATGAGAATGGTTGAAGAGGTGCTTTCCTCTAGCGTCTGTGCAAAGGAACTTCAATTGCCTACCACTCTTGGTTTGTGCAGCACCAATCTACAACTTCAACGCTTCAAAGCATTTATCCTTCCAGTAAGGAATGAGACACATGCCTTCCTTGACCTGTCATCGATGAACGTGATGAAGTACAACTTGTCCGACAAGGAATGTGATGACATGGGACCACACAAATCAGAGTAGAAAAGTGAGAGAAAGGGCTTGGTTCCCTTTAACGAAGCTCTCACAAGCTCATGCACCAGAAAGATTCACGCTCTTAAGCTCCAAACTGTGGACCATTTGTTGCGTGAACATTGTGGTGCCAAATCCCAAGTGTCCAAGCCAATGGTGTCACATGTCAATGTCATATTTCCCCCCCTCACTTCCAATGCTTAGTCATCTTCGTCCTCCGATGCTACCTAGAGACAGTAAAGACTGTCCTTCTTTCCTCCTTTTGGATGCACACGGCCTACATAAGCAGAGTTGGTGCAGCCACCAATCCAAAAGTTAAATTACATGTCTTCGCACATGAGAAAGGAAACAGAGTGCAGGTTATTTGCCAGCCCCAAAACATTGAGCATCCCATTTCCATGACATTCCACGCGCTTGCTCTCATTGGAAGCAAAACGTACAATATCAAACTCCCTGGCCACCATTTGCACATGATTGTCTGCTATGTACACGTGGTGATGTTCAGTAATGGTGTAGATGAAGAACCAATTCCGGTGGCTGGTCATGTGTAGCGTGGCTATGGAGTAAATGATCTAGAACAAGACGATGTTGTCGAAGACATGCATCACTCGGACGAATGGTGGTTATAAATTCAACCTCCCAATCTGCTATATTAGCTGAAGGGTCAGAATCGTTCCTCGCTCCCACTAGCTGCTATGTCTTCCTTTTTCCAGCATTCACGTGCCTAATGGCTCGGCTTCTTGCAATAGTGGCATTTCCCTTTTTCTTCCCTCTCCTCCATTGCCTTTGATTGGTCCAGAACCATCCCATGACCACGGTCGGTGATGAACATACTGTCCAATCCATTTTTACCTTAATCTCCCTAGCTGCGTTCCTCGCTAAAAATCAGGCTCTCCTATACATCGTTAAGGAAGACCTTGTCACCATGCATGTTTAGTGCAACAACAAAATGAGTGTAGCTGCTAGGAAGTCCAATAAGTAGCATGAGCACACTAATCTTCACAAGGTCCTCAAATGCAGCAGGCTGGTTAGAGAGAGATTTCACCATGTTGATTCAATCAAATACGGATCCAGACTTATTCATCTCCATAGTTTAAAAGCGAGGATTGACGTGGAATCATAAGTGGACTCAAACTTTCTTGAAGCCTTCTTTAGAGTGAGGATGACTCAAAACAAGAAGCTGCTATTGTTCGGTGAGGTAGAAGTACGCGGTGACGAGGACGTGATCACATTTCTTGCTATTTGTATGGGCCTCACCAAATGAGGGAGAGGACTCAGCTGGTCCCTCCATATATACGAGGCTCTAGAGACCCTCCTCCACAATTAAAATCTTCATGATGTTGCCCCATTTGAAAACTTTCTTACCTTGACGATGCGGACGTTGAATGCCACAGAAGTGGATGTTTCCATGGGGATACAATGTTCAGCTTATAAATGTCTCTTTCACATAGTAGGGTGCAAGTAATTTTCCATGAATGATGTAAGGCCTTCTTCTAGGTCTAGCACCATCAACAGAATCTGGGGCTACGTATGGAGGTGATCAGGCTCACCAAGAACCACCTAAGTAGGACTAAGTGATTATGAGAGGGAGTTATGGAGTACACAGATTCTTTTTGGAAGTGTTCAAACGAGAGGAAACAATCTCAGTTTTCTAACACACCCATTCTATGCTAAGGGAGCACAAAGTTTCACTCTGACAAAGTTGACCTCGAAGCGTATTGTCCTAGACTAGCAAGATGAGCGGTTGTTACATTTCATGCGTAGGAATCATGGCTCTCATGGCCTGCGCGGTCAATGATCTTGTAAGGTCCTCCAGCTGCCATTCTTCGTTGAAGGTCGCTCTCTGCCGCGTTTGGTGAACACGCATGACGCCCTTTTGTGTTGAATGTGCTTAGGTCTCTTGAAACAGACCCCTAACCTCCAAACAGATCAAAATCCATATCCAACTCGGAATTGAGTTTCGTGAGGTGCATTGGCACATGCGGAACATTACCTATGCAACTGTTAAACTAGATGATATCTTTTTCGGCCTAATTCCGCTATACCCACTATTTGGGCCTCCGAATTTTCTCCTGGCCATTTCTCACACAAGCTAGACACGATACTCACTTGACACACAAGATACGTCCTGTACCCACTTTTCTCGAAGCGCCTTACATCATGCATGCCGCACCCATTATTGGATATAGATTCATGCTACACCGGTTTCAGAGGAATTAAATTGAAAACAGTATCCAAAGTATGATTTTTTACGTTCCATTGGTTTCACGCGAAATTTAATTTCATCCTATGTTTATTGTTCCTTTATGTGACGAAGTTTCTATCATTTCTATTTTTACCGACAAGTACTCGCATTCTTGGTACATGAAACACCGAGGGTGTCATTTTTGTCCACTTAAGAATCTTTTTTCTCGTCGTCGGACATTGGCCGCTGGTCTTTCGTGTACATCACAATCACACAACAGTGGATTTCCACGGTCGCGTTATGTGCTCATTTGCAATGCGAACGAGCAAAAAAGCCCTTGAATGGATCTATCGGCCCTGGGCCAACCGACCTGTTCGAGGACTATTTCGCTCGTTCGTTACGTGAACGAGCGAAATAGTCATGTTCACTTCAATTTTTTCACTTCAGTTTTCTACGATGTTAAAAACAAAAGAGCGAGGTTGGATGAGTCTTTTTTTTAGAAATCTCTCCCACAAAAAAAATGAACTCGACATTGAATCGACGTCTATATTTGCATCGTATATATAGACGCCTAGTCGACGTAGATGTCATTTTTTGGGGTGTATTTCTCATGTCAACGTCGTCCAAATGTGAAGAGCGCCAAAAAAAAAGGCAAGCTGTCGATCGGATCCTCCGGTCGACAACCTGATAGTCCTCGTCAGCATTTGCCGACAAGAACTAGCCAGAAGAGGGAGTCGACGGGCTGGTTTGCTCCCGCCAGCCAGCCCATTGGAGTCCCAGCGTCACCGGTCGATACCGGCATTGAGCCCTCATGCCAGTATTGCGGCTATCAAGGGTATCGGCTTCAGTATTGAGCGGCCGTCTAGCTCGATACCGATACCGGTACCGATGTTTTTTTTCCTAGTTCAAGGACTCTTAAGCAAAGTGAAAGTTATGATAATACAAAGAGAGTGAGTGTGTGTGTGTGTGTGTGTGTGTGTGTGTGTGAGAGAGAGAGAGAGAGAGAGAGAGAGAGAGAGA
>SZWC01007298.1:70309-90327 GCA_023375785.1 Penium margaritaceum | reverse complement strand
TGTGTGTGTGTGTGTGTGTGTGTGTGTGTGTGAGAGAGAGAGAGAGAGAGAGAGAGAGAGAGAGATGTGGGGGAGAATGTGAAAGAGAGAGATGGGAAGGTAGAGAGATAAAAAAACATATACAAAAAAGAATGGTGAGCATGTAAGTTGATTTCAACTCCCGACATGTGCTTCTTCATATAAGGAGAAGCATTAACATATGAGATCTCATTTGTGTTTGAGTCAGTGGAAAATGTTTTCTTTTCATGTTGTCGGGCGTACTTCGGTGGAGTGTCATAGTGGGTATGCAAAGAATTATATTGTTCCCCATACGATTTCAAGCACGATGGAAACCCAGAGTATTGTTTTTTAACACTGGCCCTTAAATTTATTTTATGCTTTGGGTGGACGTTATAGTCATTTCCCTGTCAAAGTGCCCCCTCCCCCATTCATTTTTTACAAAAATTTGGTATGGTGTACATTAGTTGCATCGATCGTGGGTATGCGGCAAACGTGCCCTAATTCTTCTTTCGAGTGATCCATTTTGGCCAGTTTCTAGTACCATCACATCCATCACCTCCTCCCCATCCACTGCCCCTTGACTCCTCACCTTTCTCCCATCAAATTCTAAGGGATGAACCCTATACGATTGCTTTGGATCAAGACTTGGAGGTGTTGGTGTGTGGGCTTTTGGCTTGACACCATTATGAGGACAACGAGGTTACTTGGGGTGTGGCATGATGCTCTGGTCAAGGTTATGCTAGTCGAAACCCGCGCACTTGGTGAGTTTTACCAGTGTGACATAGAGACCCATTGCCTCCACGTGTTATGTATGATCCAAACATGGTGTGGTCGAGACCTGGACACCCAAAGAATTTTTCCAGGGTCACAAGGAAACCTTGTTTCTTTGTCTCTCTTGCATGATGTTTGACACGTAGGTGTGTGATTGACTTATTGCATGGTCGAGACCCGGGTACTTGGTGGGATGCACCATTGTCACGAGGAGACCCTGTGCTGTGGTATGCTTGATCGATGCTCGCTATGAGTGGTTGCCCCAGCCATCCTTCCCTGCCTTCACTCAACCATTGTTATGGTGACAGTTGTGTCAGCCAGGGGGAGTGTTGGTGTGTGTGGCTTCCACCCGTCACGAGCGACAGCTAGGAGAGCAGCGGTACAGAAGAGCGTGACGACACGATCCCTCATGCAGATCCAGGAGGCACCGGTGCGTCGGCATGTGTTAGACCACTCACTCGGAGCTGACCGACGACTACCGTAGCGTCTTTGATGTTGTCTCGGACCTTCTCCAGTTTTTCTACTGCCTGTAGGATCTTATCGGTGGACTGGCCATTGGCCCGGCTTGCATGTTTCGCATTGTGTGTCCGCCATTTGATGCCGAATGCATGCATGTGACCAGTCATAGCATCCGGACTGACATCCTGCACATTTAGGTTCAGACGGCGCAGCGTTCTGATGTGTCTGTGTAGAGTTACGATTTAAACATTGTTTTTGGGCCGGTTTTAGGACAGACCTTGCACTCCCGCATGGGATACCCGTCGTGTGGTGCGGCAGGTATTTATGCTGTGGACCTGTCATTTATTAACTCTCTCTACATGTGTTTATTTGTGGGAGAAAATTTGCCACTATGTTCGTGTTGTATGGACAAACCCTTGCCATTTCGCGTCTGACCTGTGTTGACACCGTGAGTTGAGTAAGCACAGAAACCCAGCTAGTGGCAAGCGTACTAGGAAGCTTCCCGGAATATTCTTATGGTTTGAGAGAAAACGAGCCATAGCTCGTTATGCTGTGCATTAGAGATGTAACAGTAGCAGCAGTAGTGAATGGCTGTAGCGACAGCCACCCATAGCAGCAGCATCAGATCCTAGAGGGACTCGCCACGACTACATTGTAGACGAGTAGTGGAGGCAGCAGGGATAGCGATGGAAGCTGCAAGCAACAGCAGCCGTAGTAGGAGCGGTGGCAAGAGGCACTTGCAGCAGGAGCGGCTACGGGCAATAGCCACGCCAAGCAGCAGTAACAGCACCAGGTCGCAGCAACAGCCATGTCTTGCTACCGACCTATACATGAAAAAAAACGGAGAAGGAGCTCGTCGCAACAGCTTGCGGCAGTGGCTGCGAGCAGTGGCTACTTGTGGTGTTGATGCGGCTGCTGCTGCAAGCTTGCAGCAGCAGTGGCGGCGGCGGGTAGCATCTACAACACCAGTAGCGGTAGCGGGCAGCTGTAGCAGCAACAATGGTGAGCAGCAGCCGTAGTAGCAGGAGCGGCGACGAGCAGCTACAGCAGTGGCAGTGAGCAATAGCCACAGCAGTAGCTGTAGTGGTACTTCATCACGTGCGTAGTAGGAGTGGCAATAGCGGCACGCACAAGAGTAGGGGCAGAAGCCGCAGGAGCAACTGCAGCTAGCCCTGTCGTCGTTGGAGTAATAGGAAGCTGCCGTGCATCTTTGTGCTACGACGACTCGCCCGTGAGAGTGGGGGTGGGGGCGTTGAGTATCTCGCTGGCTGGCAAGCTCGCCGAGCGAGCTTGCTTGACGAGTCGAGCCAGACAGCAAAAACAAAAGGATAGGGGGTCCTCGAGTGGGGTATTGAAGAAAGATCCAAAGAAGGGGTACCCCACTCACACCGAGCGTTCGGTGAACAAAAGAAAAAAAAGGAAAAAAGAGGTGGTTGTCTACTAGTCCCTCTGTTTTTGGGAAGTGAGTTTTTCTTAACCTTTTAGTGTGGCTTGAGGCCACCACAATGGGGTGGCGATGGGAACCGCTGTAGCAACAGTTGCCGCAGGATTTGCATGAGTAGCAGTAGCAGCGAAGGTGGCTTAAGGCCACAGCCGACAGCAGACGACGGGACCCGGTGCAACATCCGCGGCACCGAAGGCGACTTGAGGTCGCATGTTGCGATAGTTGCGCCATTGCCACCGTGTGGCGGTAGTGCAACATTACGGTTGAGGTTGTGGCCGAGATGGACAACATCGCAGCCCGTCTGAGAGACGTTGCTGCATTTGTATCCCTCTACATGGTGCTTTGCGCCACTGGGATCGAGTGTATAGGACTATCACCCACACTAAGCTCTCAACATGAGCTACGCAGTGTGGCCATGGGCATTTCCGGCACCGTGGTCTGCGCTTGAGCCTCAGCCATGGCAGCCGCCACAAGCACAGTGGTCAATGTAGCCATGGCAGGCGCCACACTTGTCTTCAGGGTTTTCGTGCTACCACTACCGAGATACGCAGCATGGCTGGCGTCAGTGCCGACCCTCTTGGATGGCATTTCCCTTGGGTATGATCCTCCCCACCTCCTCCTTTGGTGGATATGTCACCGGGTGATGCCACAGCGCTTCTGCGTGGAGATATGGCCGTCCTACACATGGAAGTCCAGAACTTCCAGCGCACGGTCCAACAGCTCCTTGACCACGTTTCTTCCGAGCAAGTTGCCAGCCTGCCGCTGATGTCACCTCCCACTTCATCTCCATCCTCCTCCCGATCTTGCATCCCTTCCTCCAAAGATGCTAGTATGCCAAATCTCTCATCAATATCCGTCGCCCTCCCCTCCGTTTTGGAGGTTGTTGGCATCACACCAACGGACATACCCTCAGCCCCTAGTTGTAATGCCCGTGCTTGCACTCGTCATGCACAGCGGCGAACTACTCGTCTTGCACGTCATGCGCAGGCAACACCACTAGATGCGGCTGTGGGTGGAGTCACAAATAATGAGACTCCCTCGTCCCCTGTCCTCGGCTTGGACTGCCAAGTCCTCACGGCTCCTCCCGAGGTTATGCCGGTCGATATCTGCGCACCTGGTGAGTTCTACCAGTGTGACGTCGAGACCCATTGCCTCCATGTGTTGTGTATGATCCATGCATGGTGTGGTTGAGACCCGGACACCCGAAGACGTTTTTTGGGGTCACGAGGAGACCTTGTTTTGTTGTCTCTCTTGCATGATGTTTGACACGTAGGTGTGTGATTGAGTTATTGCATGGTCGGGACCCGGGTATTTGGAGGGATGCACCATTGTCACGAGGAGACCCTGTACTGTGGTATGCTTGATCGGTGCTCGCTATGATTTGTTACCCGAGCCATCCTTCCCTGCCTTTCCTCGGACATCGTTATGGTGATAGTTGTGTCAGCCAGGAGGAGTGTTGGTGTGTGTGGCTTCCACCCGTCACGAGCGACGGCGAGTAGAGCAGCGGTATAGGAGAGCGCGACGTCACGACCCCTGATGCAGGCCCAGGAGGCACCGGCGTGTCCGGCAGGTGGTGGACCACCCACTTGGAGATGTTCGACGACTTCCCCACCGTCCTGGATGCTGTCTTGAACCTTCTGTAGTTTCTCTACAGCCTGTAGGATTTTTTTGATGGACTGGCCGTGGGCCCGATTTTGCATGTTTTGCATTGTGTGTCCACCGGTCAATGCTACATGCTTGCATGTGACCAGTCATAGAATTTGGCCTGAGATCCTGCACGCTCAGGTTCAGACGGTGTAGCGTTCTGATTTGTCTGCGTAGAGTTACGGCTTAAACAGTGTTCTTGGGCTGGTTTTAGGACAGACCATGCACTTCCGCGTGCAACACCCATCATGCGCCGCAGCAGGGATTTGTGCTGTAGACCTGTCATTTGTTAACTCTATGTGCATGTGTTTATCTCTGGAAATACATTTGGCACTGTGGTCGTGTTGTCTAGCCACAAACCTTGCCATTTTGCGTCCGACCTGTGTTGACGCCGCAAGCTGACTGAGCGCTGACTCCTAGCTAGTGGCAAGCGTGCTAGGAAGGTTCCTAGAGTATTCTCAGGGGGACGCTGTGAAGTGGGGCTCGGACGGTGGTTCACGAGCTTCCCGGACAGTTTGGTAGATTTTATGGGGTTCAATAACCAATAGTGAAGCTGAGTACATGGCGTTAGATTGGGGTTTTGGAGTCTCTTGTTGTTGTTGTTGCTGTTGCTGATGCTGATACTATTGCCGTTGTTGTTGTTGCTGCTACTGCTATTGTTGCTGATACTATTGTAATAGTTGTTGTTAGTGGTGCAGCTTCTACTGCTACTATTGCTACTACTGTTGTTCGTACTGTTGTTGCTGGTACAACGTGTCTTGCTTCTTCTTTTCCTATTTCTCCTCCTACTAATAATGCTGCTACTTTTGCTGTAGCCAGGAGATACCTGTGGCATTGTATTGGAGGTAGGTGAGACAGGAGCTCACGGGCAAAAGTAGAGAGGCTAAGAGACTGGCATGGAGACGAGCATAGAGACATGCTCAGATATGCATAGACATGCTTAGAGATTGGATAGGGGCCCAACATGGATTCTTTTGTCGGGTACTTGCCGAACAAGAGACGGTTTGCAAAGGGGTACGAGTTTTGCTGCAACTAAAGACAGGTTGTTGCACTAGTTAATGTTGTTGCTGCTGCTGCCGCCATCGCTGTACCAGCTGCTGCTGATGCTGACTACATAGCTACAGCACCAGCACAATGCACCCTGGAAAACATGCAAAAGAACATGTATCACATCTCTTATGTAGCACCAGATCCAAACACGCACAGAGTTGCGACCAATGTTGGCATAATGCACGTCCTATTCATTCATAAGGCGTTTAAGGCGTCCAAATAAGGCAAAACACCTTACCTGGACGCCTTAACGCCTTTTTTGTAGCACACATGTCAGAAAATTTTGAAAAAAACATGGTTGTGTTCAGAATGATCAGCTGAGTATAGTTCACATGTGAGATCCTTGAGGAAATTTTCTCCTGATTTTTACCTGCGAAAAAAGTTGCATTCTTGGGGCATTCTCAGCCAAAACCGCTTTCATGGTGTAAGCATGTTTCAGCTTACACCTTGTTTATACTGTGGTTTACAGTGTACAATGTGACACATAAGAAGACGCCATAGTAGTTTTAACCTCGGATTCTTGCATAACTTTAAGTGTACTATTTTTCTACGTTTTTCAAAAGGGTTCGGTCACGATGTACCCATTTTCCGGAACTATATAGCTGATATGCCAATGTCACACACAAAACAACGCATATAACAATGCCGCACAAAAAATAAAGCATATGACAATGTCGCACAGAAAACAACACATATGATAATGCCGTACATAAAATAACGCATATGCCAACATTACACAGAAAATACCTTCGGTACCCAGAAACGCTAAAAAAATGTTATGTCCCGCCACAAACCATGTAGCAATTGGTATGACATGATTTTAGTCATTCATTGTTGTTGGTTTTTGCGCATCTCTCATTGTGCTCTGTTGTGTCCTCCCGGCTTGTACACATCAGCGTGCACATGACTGACGGTGAGACTTGACGCTACTGGAGTGTCGTCCGGTGGAGCCCACGCACGTTGAGGCCTACTCGCAGTTCGCTAGAGCCTCCTCCCTCCAGCGACGTGCTCAGCTTCATCGGTAGGCCTCCTCGGCGGTCGGGCCGCCGGCGGTCACTGCCACTGCAGATGCTGTCTGCATACACCCAACGTTGTTTCTGACTATGCCATTGCGTCTGCAACATCATGCTCTGCATAGGGTCCATGTCTCTTGCTGCGTTGCACTGTTTGGCATCATGGACCGTCGCAGGCATTGCCTGGGTCCGGGCAGTCATAACTCTTTGCTGCTATTTTTCAAGCTGATTCTGACCGCGCGACTGCGTTTGCTGCATAGGTAGTATGGTATTGTCCAGTTCTTAGGCGAAACGGACGATGCCCGGGTTTTGGGCTATCGTGTGTCTGGCAGGGCTCACCAAGAAAACCCTGCCTGCCAGAAAATAGGTCTTGGACTATTTTCTGATTGGCTGGTTAGCTGAGTAACAAGTTCTACACTAGTGGGGGGGGGGGCTAGAACTTGGAGGGGTCTCCCATTGTTGCTCATTCTTCATTCCTAATCAGTCACTTTCAGTTTTCAGCTGCTTTCTGGCGCTAACACTGGCGCGCGCATTTATGAGTAACAAGCCTAGAGCTTCTAGACTTAGTGTCTAGAGCAGCACACTGAGGGGGCAGCAGACTTAAGCAATGAGCGTGGAAGCCCGCACGCTGCATCAACAACGCTGCTACCCCAACCTGCTGCCTAGTTTTTCTGTTTTGGTATCAGAGCCAGTGTGTAGCAGCAGCAGCAAAAGACTGACTAGAGGTGCCAAACAACGTCGGCAGACCCCCATACGCGTCAGTGTAGGGGAATGCTGCCGGATTTTTTCCGGCAGCAATGACCCGCCTGGTGGTGGCATCAAATCTTTTCCCAAGGCCATTGGGCCAGGGGAAATGCTCCCGGATTTTTTTCGGTACCATTGCCCCCCACTCGTGACGCAAGGAGGTGAGCGGCAGGCTACGTCCGACACCTGCGGACGACAACGCACGTGGCAATGTCACCGAGGTGCAGTGACTGGCACTAGTGCGCAGCAGCAGCATCGTGTAGTACCAACAGCAGCCGCAGACAACTGCAGCAAGCAGTGGCAACAACAGCAGCCAGCAGCAGCAGCGTACAGCAGCAGCAGCCGGTAGCAGTAGCAGCAGCAAGCAGGAGCAGCAGCCCGCAACAGAAGCACCAGCCCGGAGCAGCAACAACAACGACAACGAGCAGCAGCAGCAGCAAGCTGTAGCAGCTGCAGCAACAAGCAGCAGCAGTAGCGAGCAGTAGCCGGCAGCAACAAGCAACAACAGATGCTACTCGCAACCCGTAGCTTGCCGCCAGTAACGGGGTGCAACCAGCGAGCCCGTTGCTCGCTGCGAGCAACGAGCTGCTACCAGCGAGCTTGCTGCTCGGAGCCCGCTGCTCACAGCGAGCAACGAGGCTCGCTCTGCCAAACAAAAAGAAAAAGGAAAAAAAGGTCTAGCAAAAAAATTCCCCCACCCCAGGAGCAGTTGCCATAGCTGCTGCAGCAGCTACAGCAGCCGTAACAGCAGCAGTTGTAGCAGCAGCAGCAACAGTAGTAGCAACAGCAACACTTACTACTGCCACAACAGCCGTAGCAACACGCAACAATAGCAGCAGTAGTAGGAGCGACAATAGTTGTAACAGTAGCAGCAGCAGCAGTTGTTGCTGCCACAACAGCCACAATAGCAGAGCAGCAGCAGCTACAATCGTATTTGCAGCAGTAGTAGCAGCATTAGAAGCAGTAGCAGTAACAGCAGCGGTGGCAAGCAGCGGTAGCGGCAGCAATAGCAGCAGCGGTAGCGGCAGCAATAGCAACAACAGCAGCGGCATCAACAATAGCAGCCGTTACAACTGTGTAGTAGCGGCCCTAACCAAAGCTATTGCTCACGTCTGCATCCAGCCTCTGACGTCACTGTTGACTTCATAAAAAAAGGCAAAAGGCGGGGGAGGAAACTTTACAGCAGCAGCAGTGGCAGATTACGCCATAGCAGCTGCGGACGCCAGCCTTCCTAGGTTGACATCACTCCTGACATCAACATAAAACAGAAAAAAAACAACAGAGAGAGGGGGCACCAAAACCATGGCTAACAGCCCTAGTGCATAGGCATCCTCCTCCGTTGGGGGGACCCCTAGGGGGGGTACCCCCCCTTTTCTTGCAGCAGCTGCAATAGCTATAGCAGTAGCAACAACAACAACAGCAGCAACAGTAGCAACAGTAGCAGCAAGACTAGGAACTGCAGCAGCTGTAGCTGCAACAGACGCAGCACCACGATCAGTAGTACCAGCAACAGCAGCAGCGACAGAAGCAGCAGCAAACAGGCGTCATAGCTGGCACCCCTGATCCCTTAGCTGCCATTTAGCAAGAGCTTGCCGCCTTGACGCAGCAACTTGTAGTACTACAGCCGCTGGCCTCACAGATGGCCACCAGTGCTCCGCCGCTGTTCCTTCCTCTTGGGCACGCCCCGCTATGTCCGCCGCCACGCATTACCTGGCGCAACAACAGACTCAGCGTCAGAGACGGATAGTGACCTCCATCCTTGGCCGCACTTTGGACGCCAACCGCAGGCAAAAAGACATTGAGACGTCGCCCCCTCCGCTTCAGGCCGGCGAGCAGTTCCGAGCAGTTCCTAAGTTGGGAGCTCAGCTTCCACATTTGGACGCAGGGTGAAGGTCTGTGGGCATACTACACCCTTCCGTACGACTCCACCCAGGCCGACCAGCTGTATGACGTCGGTCGCATCGTACGCGCCCTTGTCCCCGTCTCTCCTCCGACCTCCCACCTGGCCTTAGAGCCTTTTCTCGGCAACTTCACCACTGGTGGCGTCCCAGACCCTTCAGCTGCATGGCATGTTCTCACTCGCCCCCATCTCCTGTCCAGCGACATTAAGACCAGCCGTCTGCTGCGGGAGTTCAACTCTGTGCACATGGGGGAGACTGAGACAGTCACCGCAAACTGGCAGATGGCTGAGGACATCCTCCGTCGCCTTGGCACCTCTCCTCCACCCCCTCTGGCCACGCTCCTCACCATCAAGCGCGGTGCCACCAGCGCGTACGCGGACGTCTTCGTCCACTATTCTCAAGACGTCCTCCCCACCATGGCGGCCCAGGGCACTCTCATGCCCTGGGCATATGAGCTCTTCCTCAAGACTGAGGAAGCTCACCTGGAGTCCCGTCTTTAGCACACAGAGACCCTCGCATCCGCTGCCGTCGCTTCTGTGTCCATTGCTTCCCCCGCAGCTGGTACGTCCACCAGCTCCTCGTCGCCGGGGAAGAAGAAGCACCGGGGCAAGAAGGGCAAACGTCAGCAGTAGCAGCAGGAGCGGTCCACTGGGTCCAGTAGTGGCTCAGTCTGCCACAACTGTGGCCAGCCAGGGCACGGGTGGTACACGTGCCTGCTGCCGACGGATGAGGCGCGCGTCATTGCCACCATGCATTGCCAGCGAGAGCACCGTCTCGCCTCTGCCGCCGTAGCTGTTGCCACCCCCGATGCCTTGACCCCATACAGCAGCCCCACTCCTCCGACCGCGATACCGGTCCCGCCAACGCTAGCTCCTCAGCAATACCATCCGCAACCGTCGGCGCCCCCGTTCCCTTCACCAGTGTAGTCCTCCCTCTACCCGGGCTCAAGCGCCATCACTCCGTACTCTGTCTACACTACCGGACGGTCCACACGTGAGTGGCAGCTGCAACAATTCATTGTGCTTCAGCTTGGCCTGCCTCGCCCTCCCCCCCAAGGAAGTGCGAGTTGCGCCATCTCCTCTTGTCCACCTTACCCTCCATGACTGAGCTTGCGTTGCGA
Organism: Penium margaritaceum; assembly: GCA_023375785.1. Taxonomy (NCBI): domain Eukaryota; kingdom Viridiplantae; phylum Streptophyta; class Zygnematophyceae; order Desmidiales; family Peniaceae; genus Penium; species Penium margaritaceum. The sequence goes on along the minus strand of SZWC01007298.1, from coordinate 80,181 downwards.
TCGTGTCCTTCCTCGTCTGTCTCGCCATTGCCATTTGTCGATGCCACTTCTGTGATCTCCTCTACCCCCTTTCGTGACAAAGTCGCGTGGCTTTATGATTGGCAGTCTCGGTTTGCGCCCCCTTCCACCGCGTCTGTGTCTCTTGCTTACTGCCATGTGACCGTCAATGATCTGGCAACACCGGTCCAAGACCCTGCCGAGACCTGGATCATTGAATCCAGAGCCACACATCACATGACGGCCTCTCGCAAGGCCTTCAGTATGCTTGGTCCTGTTGGCGGTGTCCCCGGGGTCCGGACGGGCTCCGGCCAGGTGTTACCTGTCCACGATGTCGGCGTTGTTCGTTTCCGTGGTCCCGTCGATGATATCTTCTTGACCAATGCTCTCTTTGTCCTAGGTCTTGAGCTCAAACTTCCGTCCGTTACTGCCCATGACCACATGAGCATGAGCGTTATGCGCTGGCATGGTGTTGGCACTGTGTCGTTGCGTCCGTCCGGTCTTGTCGTCCTGCACGCAACCGCCCGTGACAACCTGTGGCACATACCTCGTCTGTCCTCGTCTCCTTCCGTCCCTTTCTTGTCGGCCACCACAGGCCATGTGTTCGTCACTAGCACGCTCTCTCCACAGGACTCCCGCCTCTTGTACCACCGCCTTTGCCACATCCACTCTGCTGCCGTCGACAACATGCTCCGCACCCAGTTGGCCAAGGGCCTTGACTCTGAGACTTTCCCTTTGCCGTGCTCCATGGAGTGCGTTGATTGCACTCATGGCAAGATGCAGCGGTCCACATACCCCCTCTCCTCCTCACGTGCGTCCGCCCCTCTCGCCTTGGTTCATTCGGATGTCATGGGTCCTCTCCCTACCGAGTCCGTCGGAGAGCATGGCCGTTATGTCCTCACCCTCACGGACGACTACTCGCGCTACCACCGCTGGGTCTTCTGCCTTCGACAGAAGAGCAATGTCGCCCGTGCCATTCAGGCCTGGCTTGTCCTTGCGGAGCACGAGTGTGGTCGCTCCCTTTACCGCTTTTGCTCCGATCCCGGTGGTGAGTACATGGGTGAGACCACGACTTTTCTCGCCTCCCGAGGTATACACCACGAGATGTCCGCGCCCTACACGCCCGACCATAACGTCGTCTCCGAACCGTACCATGGCCGATGTCATCAGCACCATGCAGGTTGAGTCTGGCCTCTCCGATGGCTTCTACTTTCAAGCCATGGCCTACATGACGTGGGTTTGGAACTGGATTCCTCACGGACCCCTTCCTCGGCAGTCCACGCCGTATCAGCACTGGTGCGGTCAGCGAGCCGACCTCCGTCCTGCTCACGTTTGGGACTATGTAGCCATTGTGTGGCTGCCCGCCCCGCAGCAGGGCGGCAAGCTCGTCCCACGCGGGTGTCCTTGCACCTTTCTTGGTGTCTCTTGTCAGTCCAAGGCTTGGCGCTTCTGGGACTCCTCCCAACACTGCATCGTTGGGTCCCACGATGTCCTCTTCTTTGAGCATGCGATCTCGTTTGCTCCAGCTCGTCGGTGTCCCACCCGTCGCGTGGAGGTGTGGTGAGTCCGTCCTCCATCCTACCGCTTCCGGGTGGTACATGACTTACTCCCTCCAAACCAGTTGCCCCATTCGCGCCCACTGGCCCCTCGGGGCCGGTGGCCCCAGTCGCAACCACTGGTCCCTCTGGGCCAGCTGCCACAATCCCGCCCGCTGGCCTCTCCAGGCCAGCCGCCCCAGTCACGCCCACTGGTCCCTCTGGGTCAGCCGCCCCAGTCGCGCCCACTAGTCCCTCCAGGCCAGCCGCCCCAGTCGCGTCCATTGGTCCCTCCGGGCCAGCCGCTCCAGTCGCGCCCACTGGCCCCTCCGAGCCGGCGGCCCCAGTCGTGCCCACTGATCCCTCCGGGCCAGCTGCCCCAGTCGCGTCCCCTGGCCCCTCTGGGCCAGCCGTACTAGTCGTGTCCGTTGGCCCCTCCGGACCAGCAGCACCAGTCGCATCCGCTGGTCCCCCCGGGCCAACATCCCCGTCCACCTCCGTCGGCTCGTCACACTCGGGGCCATCTCCTGTCCTACCACGCTACACGTGTGGCCCAGGCGGTAGCCTCTGACCCAAACTGTCAGTGAGCGTGCAAACCATAGCATCTCGCCCTGTGGCGTCTCGGCCCCCTGTCGCTCCACGTGTCTCTTCCACTCCTACGGTCGTCAGTGGGGACCCTGGCACCAAGGCCCTCGGCCTGACCACTTCGGTTATCATTAAAGACCTTCACCGTGGTTCTGCACTGGGCTATGCCATGCTTCATCACGAGCATCGGCATGTTGTCATGGCTGTACTTGCACGCATCCCACCTTGAGATCGAGGTGCACATGCTCTCTTAGTCCGCTCCATAGCACGCCCGGAGGACCCAGCCACCCTGCGCAAGGCTCGCGTCTCTCCTGAGGCCGCAAACTGGGATGTTGCATGTGCTTTCGAGCTCGCTGCTATCCGGCAGCACCACGTGTATGACCTGGTCAACCTACCTCCACGTCGGAAGGCCATCGGTGCCAAGTATGTCTTTCGAGGCAAATAGAAGCCCGATGGGTCCTTGGATAAGTGCAAGGCCCACCTCACAACCAAAGGGTTTTCTCAGGTTCCAGGGGTCGACTACGACCACATCTTTCCTCCAGTTGGCCGGTTCTCCACGAGCCGGGTGCTGTTCCCTCTGGTTGTCTAGCACGTGTAGGAGCTGCATCAGATGGACGTGAGCAATGCCTTCCTCCATAGTTCATTGGAGGGTGAGGAGCTCTATATGGTGCAGCCTCCAGGCTTCGACGACGACACTGGGAGAGTATGGCAGTTGTGAAAGGCCCTCTATGGCCTGAAGCAGTCGCCAAGATGCTAGAACCAGGAGATCAACAGCACTCTCCTTCGCGGCGGCCTTGAGCATAGTACCGCTGATAACGCACTGTTCGTCAGCCCGCGAGGCCAGACCCTCGCCGCTGTCCTGGTCTACGTCGACGATCTCCTCATTGCGTCGCCTGACATGTCTGCCTTGAGTTATGGTTAATCGTGCCACGTTCATACACTATGCAACCTGTGTATATAGCATGTGCTATATACATACTTCCTGGAAGTTACTTAGTGTGTATACACTTGTTCAATCATATGTTAGTCGGTGTACAGATTACAATTTGTTTTGGACGGAAAAAGTAAAAACCATACTATTAGGTTTTGGTTGGATTTTATTCACTGCTTGTTTTTGCACAATTCATTGCCCTTACAATACGTACATTTGTCCTTAAAACTCATGATGGGTAGTTTTGACTGTCCTCGTCTAGATCAAAGTCTACCAGGGCCCATAGAACTACATTTCGCTCTAAGAAGGTCATTCGGTCTTTTTTTTGGTGATTTGGATGGCTCGCACTTGACATTCGCCTGATCATTTTCACCTCGACAATGTCCTCCCTCCCTCCCCCTTCGAGCCCCTTCAGTGTATCTGGGGTGTGTATTGTGGAGTGTCTTGGGAGACCGTAAAATGTGTACACTAGTGATTTAGCGACTCTCTCTCGACACCCTTCCCTCCCCCCCAAATCATATCCAGTGTATTGGGCAAGTGTAGCGGGGAGTGTATAGTACACATGCATAGAAATGTACACTAGTGTACAAAAACACTTGTGTAATAGGTTGACCCTCCTCCGGATACACTCCCCAATACACCGCCACAATACACTGTCAACATCGAGGGAGGGGGGGTGTGCGAACGTCGGGACCCCCCTCCCCCAAAATGGAAGAGTATATCTGGGAAGTGTATTGGAGAGTGAATCTGATAGACAGCGTTAGAGATACACAAGTGTATCTGTTAGAAAGGTTGTTGGAATATCTAAAGCACGTTGATGGCAGTGAATTGACGTTATTCATAGAGCCAATCTACCAAGGACCCAATCGACCGAGGACTTGCCTGCACTCGTAACATCCTTTCGAGACCTTGCTTATGATAAAACAGTGCCCGAGATCCGATCCCCCGCCCCTCCCCAAATCCCATCAAGTGTGTTGGGGGAGTGCAGCGGGGAGTGTTTAGTACACATGCATAGAAATGTACACTAGTGTACAAAAACACTTGTGTAATAGGTTGACCCTCCTCCGGATACACTCCCCAATACATCGCCATAATACACTTTTGACATCGAGGGAGGGGGGGTGTGCAGACGTCGGGACCCCCCCTCCCCCAAAATGGAAGAGTGTATCTGGGAAGTGTATTGGAGAGTGAATCTGATAGACACCGTTAGAGATACACAAGTGTATCTGTTAGAAAGGTTGTTGGAATATCTAAAGCATGTCGATGGCAGTGAATTGACGCTATTCATAGAGCCAATCTACCAAGGACCCAATTGACCGAGGACTTGCCTGAACTCGTAACATCCTTTCAAGACCTCGCTTATGATAAAAATAGTGCCCACGATTCGATCCACCGCCCTTCCCCAAATCCCATCAAGTGTATTGGGGGAGTGCAGCGGGGAGTGTATAGTACACATGCATAGAAATGTACACTAGTGTACAAATACACTTGTGTATTACGTTGACCCTCCTCTAGATACACTCCCCAATACACCGCCGCAATACACTTTCGATGTTGAGGGAGGGGGGGAGAGACGGACGTCGAGACCCCCCCCCCTCCAAATGTGAGAGTGTATCTAGGAAGTGTATTGGAGAGTGTATCTGATAGACACCATTAGAGATACTCAAGTGTATCTATCGAGACCTTGCTCTAAAAAAAATGTGCCCGAGATCAGATCGTCTCCCCTCCCATCCCCAAACCCGCCAAGTGTATTGGGGGAGTGTAGCAGGGAGTGCATAGTACACATCCATAGAAATGTACACTAGTGTACGAATACACTTGTGTATTAGGTTGACCCTACTCCAGATACACTCCACAATACACCGCCGCAATACACTTTAGACATCTCGGGGGAGGGAGGGGGGACGGACATTGGGACCCCCCCCCCTCCAATGCGAGAGTGTATCTGGGAAGTGTATTGGGGAGTGTATCCGATAGACACCGTTAGAGGTATACAAGTGTATCATTTAGAAATTTCTTTGGAATATGTGTTATTGTTTTACTTACCTGGACACCTGCCAAGCCCCGCTACCGTGGGGCCCAACAGGTGCCCAGGCAATTAAAGATTTAAAACCCCCATCCCGCAGTGCAACTAGGGGGTTTGCTTGAAGTTCAGGGGGAGGGGGGGGAGGTTAGAGGGAAAATTCAACTGTTCACATATTTTTTGCTCCTAGCATTGGCGTGGCCAATGTCAAACACGAGCAACGTCGCCCTCAAAGTCGGTGACATCCAACTTTGTGGGCATAGTCGCCTTGCCCTGTACACTCGGTATTGAGTGTGTAATGTGGGCCCGATTAGCCAAAAAAAGAAAACTTTTCCAACTGAAAGCAAAGGCCTCAAAAATACATTTCAACAAAGGACGACACAAATAGGTCTGGTAAGAATAAACAAGCATAACACAAATAGTGTAGCAGCACAAAATTGGAAACATTTGCAAAGAGTATATAATTCACATATTTGTTGTGAATAATTCAGAGTTATCATTACTCAAAAAACATTTGAAGGATATGAGACGTTGAAGAGAGTTCAATAAAACATCTAGGGTAGTATACAATGAACTATCTGTGTATGTAGGATTTACACAAAACTTCCACGAAACATTCCTATTAATGGTGGCTCATTTCCTGGAAACATACTCCACATATGTTCCAATTCAGTACACTAGTTTATCAGTGTGTATTTTTTGGGTGATCGACCATAAATGTCTGCCGTCCAGCGTGTCAAGGACCTGCTGCACACCGACTACTAGATGAAGGATCTCGGGTCTCCCCGAGTCTTCTTAGGCATGGAACTCGAGCATGATTGCTCCCACGGCATCCTGCACGTCCAGCAGGCCGGCTATGTGCAGACCTTATCCACTCGCTTCGCCGAGGACCTGCCCCTCGTGCCTAGCGCATCTTCACCCATGCCACCTGATGGCCAAGTGAAGCTGAAGAGTCCTGACCCAACTGTTATGGGAGAGCCAGTTGACGTGACCATGTATCTGCGAGTCATCGGGTCACTGATGTTCCTGGCGACGACGACGCGCCCAGACATCACGTTCGTTGTCAACCTCCTAGCTCAGTTTTCTCAGGAGCCGCATCACCTCCACTTAGAGGCCGCAATCCGAGTACTGCGCTATGTCGTCTCGACTCCTCCGCGAGCTCTCATGTTTCGCCTCCAGCCGTCTGTCGTCGTAGTGGACTACACCGACAGTGACTGGGCCGGCAGTCCAGACGGTAAGAGTCGTACAGGCTGGATCTTTCTGATTGGCGGGACGGCTGTGTCCTAGCGTAGTGGCAAGCATGGGTGCATTGCACGCAGCACTGTCGAGGCTGAATACGTGGCCCTTGGCTCATGCGCGTGTGAGAGTGTGTGATTGCGTCGTCTGTTATTTGAGTTGCGTCAGTCCGTCGCATCCATCACGTTGCATTGTGACAATGAGAGTGCTATGGCCATCGCCGACAATGACGGCGTGCATCACACACGCACAAAGCTCATCAACGTTGAGTATCACTATGTGCACCCATTGTTGCATGACGGAAGCATCAGCATTGTGTAGGTTGAGACAGCACGGCCACTGGCTGACTTCTTGACCAAGGCAATGAAGCGCGACTCGTTCAAGAAGGGTGTGAATTTAGATGGTGTACGCCCGTGAGTGGCTCTCTTTGTCCCTGCTTGCGTCTCTACGTGCCCTGAGGGAGTCTGGTTGTTGGCTATGTCTCTGCCCGCACATGTGCACTACGCTTGTGAGTCATGGGGGAGTGTTGGTTTTTGCGCATCTCTACTTGTGCTCTGTTGTGTCCTCCTGGCTTGTGTATATCGGGGTGCAGATGACTGACGGCAAGACTCGACGCTGCTCGAGTGTCGTCCGGTGGAGCTGACGCACGTTGAAGCCTACTCGCAGTTTGCTGGAGCCTCCTCCCTCCGACGATGTGCTCAGCTTCATCGGAAGGCCTCCTTGGCGGTCGGGCCACCGGCGGTCACTGCCACCGCAGATGCTATCTGCATGCACCCGGCGCTGTTTCTAACTGTGCCATTGCGTCTGCAGCATCATGCTCCAGCTAGGGTCCATGTCTCTTGCTGTGTTGCACTGTTTGGCATCATGGACCGTCGTAGGCACTGCCTGGGTTCGGACAGTCAGAACTCTTTACTGCTATTTTTCTAGCTGATTTTGACCGTACGACTGCGTTTGCTGCATTGGTATAATGGTATGGTCCAGTTTCTAGGCAAAACGGACGACGCCCGGGTTTTGGGCTATCGTGCGTCTGGCAGGGCTCAGCAAGAGAACTCTGCCTGCCAAAAAATAGGTCTTCGACTATTCTTTGATTGGCTGGTTAGCTGAGTAACAAGTTCTACACTAGTGGGGGGACCTAGAACTTGGAGAGGTCTCCCATTGTTGCTCATTCTTCATTCCTAATCAGTCACTTTCAGTTTTCAGCTGCTTTCTGGCGCTAACACTGGTGTGCGCATTTATGAGTAACAAACCCAGAGCTTCCAGACTTAGTCTCTAGAGGAGTAGACTGAGGGAGCAACAGACTTAAGCAACGAGCGTGGAAGCCCGCATGTTGCATCAACAACGCTGCTGCCCCAACATGCTGCCTAGTTTTTCTGTTTACTATGCCTCAGACGAATGCACCATTGCATTTTTTCCATGTCAGGTCCAAAACACATGCTGTGATCGAGCATGCGGAAAGGGGTGGGCGGCTGGTTCATTTTGTTGCAAAGGCTGGGCGGATGGTTGCTTTTGTAACGCATGGTGGGGGGATGGTTGCTTTTTTTTTTCCGAACCACGGGCGGATCGTTGCTTTTGTTCCGAACGACAGGCGGATGAGAGGCACACTTTACATTTGATAGGTATCTGAGCTATTTCACCCTTTTTAAAATTCATTGGGACGAAGTTGTTTCATGCCCATCGTTGCTGTCGATTTACACGCGCTGTCCATAGTCAAAATCGACATGACAACGATGCCCATGTTTTGCGCTTTTCGAGCGAAAATGGGCACGGTTATAATATATTTCATGTATTCAACATATTGGACATGGATTTCGACTTCGAGGCCGAAGTCGAACTTCGTCCGTCGTCGCCAGCTTGCAGGAGGGATTTCGCGGCGAAACCTCCCTGCAAGCTCGCGATGACCCTGCCAAACCCCCCATTTAAACTAGGGGGTTTGTCCTAGGTTTGGGGTGGTTTGCAGGATGCGACGCACACTGGGCATCTGCCGAGCCCTGCTACCGCGGGGCCCGGCAGATGCCCGGGCAAGACAAAAAATAATATCCAAACCCCGGAGTGTAACTAGGGGGTTTGTCTGTTATTGGGGGCGGTTTGCAAGATGCGGCGCACATGTGATAGGAGAAAGGGAATCTGCCGGGCCCCGCTACCGCGTGGCCCGGCAGATGCCTGGGCAAGTAAAAAGATGAAACCCGAACCCCCTAGTGTAACTAGGGGGTTTGTATGTTTTTGGGGGGGTTTACGAGATGCGGCGCACGTGTGATAAATGAAGAGGAATCTGTAGGGCCCCGCTACCGCGGGGCCCGGCAGATGCCCGAGCAAGTAGAAAAACAAAACCCAAACCCCACAGTGTCACTAGGAAAGGAAAACTATGCAGCAGGTTGGGACAGTAGCGTTGTTGATGCAACGTGCGGGCTTCCAGGCTAGTTGCTTAAGTCAGCTGCCCCCTCAGTCTGCTGCTCTAGAGTCAAAGTCTGGAAGCTCTGGGTTTGTTACTCAGAAACGCGCGCGCCAGAGTTAGCGCCAGAAAGCAGCTGAAAACTGATAGTAACTGATTAGGAAACAAGAATGAACAGAAATGGGGGACCCCTCCAAGTTCTAGCCCCCCCCCAGCTCTGTAGAGCTTGTTACTCAGTTCATCAGCCAATCAAAAAATAGCTAATTTCAGGCTGGCAGGTTTTCTCGGTGAGGCCTGCCAGACGACCGACAGCCCAAAACCCCGGCGTCTTCCGTTTTGCCTGAAAACTGGACCATACCATAATACCGACGCTGCGAACGCAGCTGTGCGGTCAGAATCTGCTAGAAAAATAGTAGCGAGGAGTTATGGCAGCCTGAACCCAGGCAGTGCCCACGACGGTTTATGCTGCCAAACAGGGCCAAGCAACATGCAACTGGGACCCTAGGCAGCGCATGACGACGCAGGCACGACAGTACGCGCTGGACGCATGCAGACAGCGATTGCGATGGCAGTGACTACCGGCAGCGCGACCGCCGAGGAGGCCTGCCGATGGAGCTGAACACGTCGCCGGAGAGAGGGGGCTCCAGCGAACTGCAAGACGACCTCAGCGTGCGTCGGCTCCACCGGACGACACTCCATCAGCGTCGAGTCTCGCCGTCAGTCATCTGCACGCCGATGTACACAAGCCGGGAGGACACAACAGAGCACAATGAGCGCAAAAACCAACACTCCCCCATGACTCACAGGCGTAGTGCACATGGGCGGGCAGAGACACGGTCAACAAACAGACTCCCCCAGGACACGCAGAAGTGCAGGCAGAGACAAAGAAAGCAAGTCACGGACGCACGCCGACTGAACTCACAGCCTTCTTAAACGAGTCCCGCTTCAGTGCCTTGGTCAGGAAGTCAGCCAGCTGCCGTGCTGTCTCAACCCACACGATGCTGATGCTGCCGTCGTGCAACAACGAACGCACATAGTGATACTCAACATTGATGTGCTTTGTGCGAGTGTGATGCACACCGTCATTGTCTGCAATGGCCATGGCACTCTCATTGTCACAATGCAAGGTGATGGATGCGACAGACTGACGCAACTCGGACAACAGACGACGCAACC
>SZWC01007298.1:4643-27015 GCA_023375785.1 Penium margaritaceum | reverse complement strand
CTCCCTCTCTCTCTCTCTCTCTCTCTCTCTCTCTCTGTCTCTCTCTTTCTCCCTCTCCCTCTCCATTCCCCCCTGTCCCATCTTTGTTTCCCTCTCCCACCTATTTTGCATTTCCATGTGCATTGGCCTTTTTAGTTTGCAGTTTGCACTTGGTATCTGCACTGTGCCCTTGGATATTCATTTGCTTTTGCATGTGCACATGCAATCGTATGTAGAAATGCATTTGCCTTTGCATATGCAATTGCATTTGCAGGTTGCACATGCGTTTGCATTTGCATTTGGCCTTTGTACTTTGTGCTTTGCATTTGCATTTGCGATCGCATGTTCTGGCTGTCACTGCCATGGCCTGCCCCTGCTCTGGCCTCCGCAGGGTGCATCCTGCCTCTCCCCTGCTCTGGCCTCCGCAGGGTGCAGCCTGCCTCTTCCCTGCTCTGGCCTCCGCAGGGTGCAGCCTGCCTCTCCCCTGCTCTGGCCTTCGCAGGGTGCAGCCTGCCTCTCCCCTGCTCTGGCCTTGGCAAGGTGCAGCCTGCCCGTTGCCCTGGCCTGTGCTCTGCCATTCCCGGGGACAGGCCATGGCAGTGCCCCCCCTGCCCTGCCCCTAGTCCCTGCCCTCGGTCCCTGGCCTGACCTTGGTCCATGACCCTGGTCCATCCCTGACCTGGTCGATCAAAACCGGCCAGGTAAGTTTTCTATGTCCTGATAAACCGACCTGCTCGGATTCAACCGACCAGGTTCGGTGTAACCCGGATCCTGACCGGTTTGGTTGGGTTCCAGTCTCTCCTTGTAGGGGAAGGCCTATTGAAGAAAAGAAACAAAATTGAAACCGGAAATACCAGTTTCAGTTTCGGTTCTGCAGGAAACCACGGTTCCCCAAGTCTAGTGCCGCATGGTAGCAGGTTGCAGCATGGTTTTTGTCCATGATTCCTGGGTGAGTTTTTGTGTTTGAGCCTGCTTAAGAAGGAGAAACATGGCCAAACGAGTGCTGGAGACGACCTCCAGCAGTTTGGGCGCGTGGGCAATATTATCGTGCATGTGTGCGCGATAAGATCGCGCTGAGATGCTATAGCACACCAGCGCGACAACAATGCAGTGTGGTATCATTGTAGCCTGATAGCATTGCAGTGATGCGGGGGACCAGTGCGCGGGAAAGCGGGAGTGTGGCCGGGCAGGCGGGCGGGTAGGGGGGCTGACAGGGGGGCGGGTGAGTGTTCAGGCCAGAAGGCAGCCAGGCATGCTTGCTTGCGTGCAGGCAGGCGGGGCAGAGTGCGTGTCTGTGTGCGTGCATGTGTGCGCGCATGCATACATACGTGCGTGCATGTGTACGTGTGTGTGTGCACACATGCGTGCGCATGCCACGGAACAAGCACCACATGCTCTGACACTCACACCATCCTGCCGTGCTGCATTTGCCTCCGAGAGCTCCCCTTGTTGCTCGCCTGCCACACCCGCGACGGAGGTTTCGAGTGGGACGGCCTGAGGGACTGCACACAGCAACCGCACGGACCATGTTGAATAAAACCCCGAACACACAGCACACACAGCCCACACAGCAGACACTGTGTGGGGAGCATGGTGAGGCCAGCGCAGAGGTGGCGCACTCGCACCAGGTGCCAGAACCCTGGTACTTGCAGAACCAGGGCAGTCTGTGTGCGCTTGCACTGGAAAAGAAAAAAAAAATTGTCCTTCTTCAGGCCATAAGGAAATGGTGCGCTTCACTGGAAAGGGGAGAGAACTGAACGCCTGTGCGAGATTTCGAGTGAGTCAAGGAAGTTTTGGAGCTTTGCAATGAATCAATCTACTGAAGAAGCGCAGCAGCTTCAACGTGCATCTCCGACTCAGCCCTCGTCTGCGAGCTCGTCGTCGCAACGCTCCACGCAGCCCACTGACACTGACCCATACTCACCATGCTCCACAACATTGGCCGCCTGCTGATGCTGCTGCTGCAGCTGCTGCTGCTGGTTCGTAAGCTGAGGATTCTGGGTCGAAGACAGGAGCAACGACAGGGTAGCCCCAAACAGCACGCTGAGAACGTTGCTGGCCACGAGAGTGGCGGCTGATACACGTGGAAACGAAGGCGCGGACAACTTCGCCATGTCGCGTCCGGCGGTGCCGCCAACGACGTCGCTACCGTGATTTCTGGCGGGGCAATTGAGCCATCGCCGGTCGAAAAACGAGTCACCTGGGGCTTGAACCGACGCCCTATTACTGCGAGTGATTCTTGCTTTACATGGTGGGTGGCGAAGTGGCGAGACATTGCGAGTGTTTTTGCGACATCTCGCTCTCATGCGCGAATCCGCCACTCCACGGGAGCATTAGGGTTGGTTTGGATGGCCTCGCACAACCGTGCGACGTCCTCCAGCTGCCTAAGGGCGCACGACGTAAGCCTTACTACGTCGCACGACCGTGCGGTCGAGCGTCCAGAGGACAACGACCGGACGTACGACTTCCGCAGTCGCACACGCGAGACGGTACGCTAAACTGGACGTCGCACAGATTTCGAGGACAGCACGACCAATGAGACGCCATGCAAGACACCCTTAGGGTCCATTTGGCATGCCACGATATATAAAATCGCTCGATTAGTTGAGAGGAATCCGCTCAACTGTACGGATCCGCGTAGACGGAAGTCGACATTTTCCTAGGAATCCTTTCGCTCGCACGACCTTGTTAACAATTATTTTCCGGTCAAATACTCCGCTGCCCGTGGCAAATTTGACGTGTGCATTATGTCTCGGTGGCATTCCATTCGTCCTCTTTCCCCGTTGTTCGCTTCAAGTGCAACATGCTCCCCTAGAAGTATTGGTGGCAGCCATTCCAACCTCAGTGCAAACTGCTATAAAGCATCGTTTGCGACAGGAATTGATAAAGCATCGTTTCGTATTTGTTCTAATGGAATCATGTAGAGGATGTTCACCATGCAATGAAATATCTACCCGCATCCTACGGGGCGAGAGCACAGCTGCATGAAAACGATGTGGAGGGCTGTTCGAGTAGACGTTTGCACGACTTTGTCCAAACAGTCTCTCAAATCGGGCACCGTTCAGGTGCGCGGATTCCTCGCACTTAGTCGTCCGTTTTCGTAAATCCTGGCATGCCAAACATAGCCTTAGGCGTCGACTATGGAGTGATTAACTGCCGATTAACTGGATATCCAAACAGCATTAGCATGTCGACGCTGCATGCCATGCAGCATCGACATGCTGATGTCACCCATCTCTTTTAACAAACACAAACCCCTCATTCAAAAGGATTGTGAATGTTTACAGGGTGGGTTTTGCTGGCTTCCTAACAAACACAAACACTTCAGCTTCCCTTGCACAAACTTGGTCTTTGTTGGCTTCCTAGGTATAAGTGGAAGCCTCAACCTTTCCGAAAACTTGTCGATGAAAAGAGAGTGTGAGGCGTTGCAGTCCATCAATGTTATGATTAACGGCCCTCGTTGTGCATACAACTAGCCGACGACATTTCAAATTGTAGTAGGTTTCCTGTTATGTTCCCACTTCCTTTGCTCTACAACAATACACTTGGTAGCTCTCTAGTTATTGATGAACTTTTGGGCTGAGTGATCACAAATGCAAACCACGCTTCCCCAGTAGTTGGTTGCTTGCCACTCAGGCATGGTTGTTGTTTCCTTAATACCTCTTCCTGCAATCTTTCTTGTGGTGACCAAGCTTGCCGCATATCAAGCCATTTCCCACCACGTTGCTTACTTGGCTACTGGCCTCAATTCACAACATCAATGACCATGCAGCTAGTTTTTTGGTGTTGTTCTATATGCTAAAATGTTTCTTACTTCTTACAAAACCCCCTTGATAGAAGCGTACCACGTCAACACGCTAAGAAGTTGCCAGCATCACCTGCAACTCTCAGATTCCACTAAATGCCAATGTGCGGTGAATCCCTGCCTTCCAACCATCGTGGTACTGGTTTACCATCTTTGGCCCACTAATGTTGTCAATCTATGAGCAAACCGCCAAAACCCAACATGTGTACTCCTACACCGAGCGGTTCTACTTCAACTGCTTCAGCATGTTACGTGCAATATAATAGGTCTTCACGAGATTGAATCGATCTCTGATGAATTAAACAAACTTCTCTCATGTCCTTTCCTTGTGAGCTTAAAATAACTTCACCCTTGACTACCACAACAGGACATGTTGTAAAGCAACGTTACCATCTTCACCTTGAGTGGCTAGCACATTCAATTGCCTCCACAACCCTAATGTTGCTTTGCGTATACTTTCATCGCGAATAACAAGGGCACAACATCGTCCTCTAAAAGGTAACCGAAAACCCCAAAGCAGCTCTTCATCGCAAACAAACAGGACTATACACTTGCACCCTTGATTGACGAACAAACAGTTTCTCAGACTTTGGCTTTGCTCAAGAGAAACTCTGTGATCATGCTACCGTCCTATTTTGCATGGCACCCATTTGCCATTTTTGTCCCTTATCTTCTAGCTTTTGGACTTTGAACTGCTCTACCATCTGCTTTTTGGCCCGTTCTACAGCTCTTGATAACTTTCAGCCATTCAGGAGCCTCATAATATATTTGGCAACACTTTACCAGCTATGAAAAAACCATTTGGCAGTAATTTGATGCTCTCAGATGAAAAATCGTACATCTTCAAATTGTGTAGGAGTCACCTGTTTGTTCTTCCCCCACATGGTAGGCAGTGTGGATGCTTAAGAAATACAAAACAAATTCTTAAGGTTGGCCTGTTTGTTGGCTTTGAAGTTTGGTGGAGGAATATCCCTCTTGATTAGCATCGACACTGTCCAACGTAGTCCGTGCCCTTTCTTCTTGTAGTTTGGCAAGCTCCGGAAGCCCATTCGCACAACGGGTGGCTCTTGATCTCGTACCGAATGTAAGTTTGTGTGCTCTCTAGAGATTAACCCTCAGTGTCTGGCAAGCACGTTTGTAGTGGAAAGATAAGTTTCGGCTGGAAAATCAGATATTTTCAGATTTATAATAATGAATAAAGAAGAAGGTATTTATAGTGTTTGGTTCACTAGTCTTCGCCCTTACCTACACCTTTCCAAGTTTCGTATAGCAAGCTACTTGCTTCTCTACCTAGTGCTCTACTATCAGCTTAACCTAGTGTTGTATTTGCACCTAATGCATAATGCGAGAAATGTTGGGAAGTCGATCGTCGGGATTGAAAATTTGTCCTCTATCTTGACAAGCCGTTATGTGCGTTGCATAACATCGTGTTTCCTTGTTCGGAGTGAGTGCAATGGTGTATTTGTGCATGCCACTCAAAGTATTGTTGTCAAGGTTGACCGCATCCAAAATTGGAGGTTCATCGTGGAGAGAAGACCTCAAGGGGTAGCGTAACAAGTATGCTACTTACGAAGAGGAGGAAAGCCACCATTGCATGGTGTGTTTATAGCGCCACCAAAGGTTGCGGACAAAACAAGCCCTTGGCGTGTGGAGCTCAGACTTCCTCGCTTGCTCCTCGCATGCTTTCCTCATCGCATCGTCACATTTTGTAGTTGAGCTTGACCACGAGCCAAATCTGTGAAAAGTGGAAATTGGTCGCGCCACTCTTGAAACTTGGTCGAAGCCCCAAGTTTGCGGAAAATGATGGCCACCTCTTTAAACATTTTGTGGTTGATGCAATACTCTTCTTCAACGTACAATACATCCATAATTGATTCAACAACAATGACAAGTTTTGTAGATCGTTCTCTTCATCATGAAATATCTCAAATGGGTGTATCATTAAATAGAAAAGGGTAGTAAAATAAGAATTATTCACAGAAGACATTTCTTCTCCTTTGATTTGGAATTCTAGAGACTTTAAAATTTGTTATACATAAACAAATGAATTGGTTAGTTATACATGAGTCTTAGTTTTTAGGAAGGAATGTTTTTTCTTTAGAACATCATGAATTTCAGTTGCAAGGATTATTAATCTTCCCTTGATTTTGGCATAGACCAAGGCACTGTTTTCAAGATTGATGTAATTTTGTTCTATTAGGTTTTTCAAGACAAAGCATTTCCTACAAGTATTCATGGGTTTAAATGTTTAAAGGACTTTTTAAGGCAAAATGTTTTCTACTTTGAGTAGAAAATCATGTGAAGAATAAACACATTTTTAATTTTTTTGGATTCATTTTCATTTCCCATGATGACTTTTGGGATTGTTTCTATTTCATGAAGAAAATGTTACACATTGATCATGGTTCAGTCTAAACATATAGAGAACATATTTCAAACTAAGTTGTCAAAGGATTGCATTATCTTAGTGACACAAGTATGATTCTATGATTGATGTTCTATGTTGATTTAGAATATCATGTATGATAGGATTTTTATCTCGTGTTTTGGTTTTCTTTAGTCAATACTGAAATGTAAATGTCAATATGATGATAGTATAAGACCATGCATAGCATAGGAGAATTATATAATTGGATGTTATCGACTTGTGTTTTATGATTTTTAGCCACTTTAAGATATATGAGGTATTGCAGAGAGTAAACCTTGATCATATGATTGGCCTACACAGAACTAGAGAGAAGGAAGAGGCATGGTTTTGTAAACATGTCTTACTCACTTTTCCAAAAGTTCACAATGTCATTCAATGGATTTACACATGTTAATCAGCACCACATAAAAATGTTCTCTGTTGCTTTAGATCTCGAATCCTTCCGGACTTGTTGCTTGCAAACATTTGCATTCAGAACTAATGATATCTTAAGATTTATGATCACTCAAATGTTTCCAAAGCACTATTGCAATGCCTCATCCATTATAATGAGAACTAGTTTACCTCATTTCGTGAATGAAAAATTTCATTTGAAAAATTTGAGTGCTCATTTTGCTACTTTTGTATTTTTGCAAAGCTCTGATAAAAACACATACAATTAGCAAGCTGTCTACATGCTTCTTAAAAGTGGAGGGGGAGGACCAAAATAGCTCGTGTACCCATTATTAATGTTTGTGTGGTGCAGCAAAGGTTAGGTTCCCTGCTTCTTGGATCGTTGTGCTCAGAGAACAACCATGAAAAGAGTAGAAAGCTAGTAGTGGGAGAATTTTGGGACTAAAACTATAGTTGAGCACAACTATCGTACAAGAAACAGTACAACAAACACAGATTAGCTAAAGACTAACTCTGGACTCTCACGCCTAGACACAACTCCTGGGCTTGAGGTGGGCAATGCCTAGCAAGACAACTTGAGCGAGGTATCTTGATTTTTGGGCGTAGTCTGGCCACCTCTTCTAGGTAGTTAGGCCTTCAGGAAGTCAAGGGCGTCCTCTTGCCCAGGCTTGCAAAATGCTAGCAGGCTTCATCGGGTCTAGAGCAAAGTATCTGCAAAGTCTTGGCCATAGGTGATGTTTGGAACCGGTGGAGGCTCCTGTGGTAGACTACAGACAGAAAGCTTGGTGATGACTGAGGTGTTCATTTAAAACTGCCAGGCCAGCCCCCTTTTACAGGAGGCGTCAAGCAAGCTGACACCTGTCCTGGCTAATGGAAGCTTTCGGCTGCAAATGGGAGGATTCCTAGCATAGGAATCTTCTTGTAGGCATGATTCCTAGCCAAGTAGCCAGGCTAATGGAAGCTTACGACTGCAGATTGGACTATTCCTAGCCTAGNCTCCTGGGCTTGAGGTGGGCAATGCCTAGCAAGACAACTTGAGCGAGGTATCTTGATTTTTGGGCGTAGTCTGGCCACCTCTTCTAGGTAGTTAGGCCTTCAGGAAGTCAAGGGCGTCCTCTTGCCCAGGCTTGCAAAATGCTAGCAGGCTTCATCGGGTCTAGAGCAAAGTATCTGCAAAGTCTTGGCCATAGGTGATGTTTGGAACCGGTGGAGGCTCCTGTGGTAGACTACAGACAGAAAGCTTGGTGATGACTGAGGTGTTCATTTAAAACTGCCAGGCCAGCCCCCTTTTACAGGAGGCGTCAAGCAAGCTGACACCTGTCCTGGCTAATGGAAGCTTTCGGCTGCAAATGGGAGGATTCCTAGCATAGGAATCTTCTTGTAGGCATGATTCCTAGCCAAGTAGCCAGGCTAATGGAAGCTTACGACTGCAGATTGGACTATTCCTAGCCTAGGAATCTTCTTATAGGGAAGATTCCTAGCCTAGTAGCCCCTCTAGTACCTCATGTTGCTCAGTCATGCATGGTTGTGTTCATGTAGAGCGGTCCCCGCTTCCGGATTTGCATGTGGCTAATGACTTGTGCATGCATGCTATGATGCGGTGTGGTGCCGCACATGCATGTGTTTATGCAGAGCGGTCCCCACTCTAGGCCTTGCATGCTGCTATTGATTCACGCTGGTGTAGAAGCCAATGTAGGGCAGTCCACACTACCAAGTCAGGTGTAGCCCCACCTTGAGTGGACATAGCCCAAAACGCAGTAGCGCATAGTTCCACTATACAGCTGCTGACTCGTCTGGGTCAACAAGGCTGCAAAGACCTGGTCTACATGTAGCACACAGTATTTTACAGCTCTACGGTCCATTCCACCCATGAACATAGATGCCAGAAATAAATTGATCCTGTACAAGAGGAGAATATCTCCGCCTTTGAACCCGAAAATGTTGGAGATGAAATTCCCTAACTTCTTGTAAGCTCTTTCAATTATGAAATTGACTGTGCCAACTTAACCAAAAAAACCAACGCAATGATTGCCATCTCTAACACTCCCCATTGATTGGTGCGTCGAAGGGTTTTACTAGTTGTCGGTGAGGAAATTGGTGATGTCGGGTATTTCCCTAAGGGTTTCGATGTGAAAACAAATTTTTGTTGCTTCTCTAGTTTCAAAAAAAATGAGGGGGTTTTTTCTTGCTCTTGGGCTCGAGCTCGCTCTCGTCTACAACGATTCGGACTTCCTCCAGGAATTTTTCAGCTTCAAGAAATTGCTACTCCGTTGTTATTTCTGTCTTGAATTTTTTTTGGTGGCATCTTCGGTTGACTTGGACAAAATTTGGTGACTTCTACTATAAGAAAATGCATGAGGACATTTTTGGCCCATGCTACTACATGGAGGGGTGTTGCGATTGACGTACCCTTCGCTTGGAAGCTTCCCTACTCGTTTCCGGTGGGTGGAGAAGTTGCTAGGATAATAGAAGACAACATTCTCCTCTCCCCCTCACGTCTAGCGACTATTGCAAAGGTACAAATTGCAGTTACAATATTCTTGATGCTTTTTCTTCCCTAACGTGTGCTAAGTCGTTTCCCCATAGCTCCACTCAGTACGTGCACAATCGTGGCTGCTATAAGTTGATTTCAGGTTGCACTGGTGAATTGTCGCACGCTTGGGGTGTCCTCCACTGCTGCAGAATTGCTCGCTGAGTGAGCAGCGACCCCCTCCTCTTAATGTCTTTTCCTTGCACCCTTTGGCTTTTTCCAAGCTCCCTCGCCAGGATCTCTCTCGTAGTGGAGGGGGCTTTGCGAGCTCACTAACAAGGGACCACTTTGCTCGCCACTTTACTTACGAGCGAGTTGGAGAGAAAACTCACTCTCCTTTTTGCAAGCTCGCTCGCTTTCTTGCTTGCTTTCTCGCTCTTGCTGCCTGCCGCGATAAGAGGGAGATTTGCTGCCATGCCTGCCATCCCAACGAGCCTAACGCTTGCTCCTGCCCTACCCCTCTCGTAGCTGCCCCCCCCCCCTTTGATTTTGCCTCACTTGTCCTGTCGCAAGACCCTGCTCCGCTTGCCTACAGCAACCACTGCTCCCCTCACACCCCAACCTAGCAAAAAATCTCTTGCTACCCCTTTTTTCCTTTGTTTTCCCAATGCATGATGCCGAATGTTTATTTTTCTTCAAGGACTTACCAGAGTCTTCAAAGCAGTTTTCTAGAAACATAGGAGACTTATGCAGGTCTCTGAATGACGTAGGGAAGAGAAGTGGGTGGTTGAAGCTGTTGATAATCTGGAGGGAAAATGTTTTCTCTAGCAGGCTTTTTAGGGGAGACAAGTGTAAAAATTTTAGATGTGATGCCGACACTCAACATGACGAAGTCTATCAACAATGAAAGGACTCAAAGTGCTCCTTGGGAATTTTCTGCTGCAACAGAAATCTCTTGATGGCTTTGGATTTGTGCTTTTTGCTCCCAAAAACATTTCTCGTGCACCATGAGGCACAAATCTCGTTTTCCTTTATGCAGAGATTGCCAATGGCGTTGGCGCGCGTGTTTAACTGCCGCGTGTCTCCCAGGTCGCCCTTCTTCGAAGGATACCACGAGTGGCCACTACACGTAAGTCCACAAAGCTCCATAAGCCAGTAAAACATGTCCGTAAAGACACTTTTTGTTCATAAAATCTGCTTCTTACGCTTTTCAAGGAACGTGCTCGAGGACAATTGTGTGTTTGATCACCTTTGGGCGAATGTAGTGGCCATGGATGTCAATTTGCTTCATCCCCCCCTAAACGTTTGTCAAGTTTGCAAGGTCGATAGCCAATTTGTTGTCGACGTAAACTTTGGTCGGGCTGTGTTGCAAGAAGCTAATGTCATGAAGGAGGTTGCTGAGGTAGCTAACCTCCTGAGTTGTTGATGTCGTCGCAACAAACTCAGCTTCTACTGAGCTGAGTATGATAATTTTTTGCTCTATGCTCAACTACGAAACTTTCGTTCCATCCTATAGACAAACAAATCCTATGGTGCTTTGGCAGTCTTCCTCCGTACCGCCAAAATCTGCATCAACATAGCAACTCAGCTCCAAGTTGTTTGACTAGCCGAAGACCATCCTTGTGTCTCAGGTAGTTCGGAAGAACCCTGGGGCACCGTCTAACTCCTTACAAGCCCTTTCAGAGCATGTCTCATTCTCACGCGCCAGGTTACTCACAGCAAACAATACGTCACATTGTGTGCAGCTTGGAGCATACATAATGTAATCAACTCTGTTGCGATAGTCAGTCTCATTTCTCCCCCTTGATCCCTGATGAATGAGCTGCTACTCTAGTACGGGAGTTGAAACGTGAAAATTTTGGATGTCAAACCGTTCAAAGACTTTGGCTGCGTAAGACTGCTATGACAACTTGAGCGTGCGTGATACACGATCACAATTAATCTTCATGCTGAGGTAATACTCAAAGTTCGGCATCAACGTCACATTAACCTCTTTCGCCATTCAACCTGCAGTTTCATGAACGAATTCTGGTGACAGGCCAACGATCAAGATATTGTTAACGTACACAAGGACGTAGCAGTCAAGACGTTTGTTCTTAGCCTGACAATGTACAAACAAGCACTCACCGTAGGCTGGTCGATGAAAGTAAAGTGACTTGAGGAGGCTCTGCAGCTCGTTGTACCAAAGGAGAGGGCTCTACGTCAACCCGTACAAACTCTTGACAAGCTTCCATCCTCTTCCGTTCCCGTCTACATACCCTTTTGGTTGCTTCTTGTAGACCATATTGTCCATTTCTCCATGGAAAAAAGTGTTCTTCACGTCGAGCTGATGTACCTCGTACTCTTTGACTACTACAATGGCAAGCATGATGTGCATAATAGTAGTACGATTCACAGGTGCATAGGTTTTGAAGAAATCCTTGCCTTTGACCTGCAAGAATCCTTTTGCAATCAAGTGCGATTTGAATTTGTTGATGCTGCCCTCTAACTTTGTCTTCATCCTGAACACCCACTTCACACCAACTCGCCTTGAGGTAGATGACATCTCTTTTACCTCCCAAGTTCCCTGCTCCATGAGGTTGTTCTATTAAGCATGTAACGCTACTTTCCATTCTACTCCAAACTCGCCTGTTAATGCTTCCTTGAGAGACTTAGGCTCAGGCGGTAGTGCATAAGAGGCCATGGAAAGGAGCTTTGTAAGATGCGTTGTTCTCAATTCAACATGTTCCTCATCATTTTCAACATACATCGTGCATGCTATAATTGCCATGTTGCATTCTGTTTCATCCTCCTTGTGTTATTCATCCATTTGCTACAATACGAGACACTTGAAGTGCTAGCGTTTGATTGTAGCGTCGTCTTTCTTTAGTCGCTTCGTCACGGGATGGCGTTCACCATGGCTTAGTACGATCGTCTCCTAATGAGTGGCGTTGCATTTGTTGTGGTCAACCGTAAGGGGCACACTTGTGCGCACCGCCTCTTCACTCGCCTCATCGAGATCCATTGTCGTGAGTGGATCATAGTCTGTTACTTTCTCTTGAAATGAGTCCACAAATGAGTCGTAGACTGACCCTAAGAGGTCTAGTGCGGTCGAGCGCTTGGATTCCCACCCTTGACGTGTCATATGCTCAAAGAAAACAACATCAAGTCTGGTGACGTTTTGTTGAGAGTCGATGTCGTAGAGCTCCCAACATTTCATGGTGAAGCTTTATACGAGCAACATGCCCTAAGCTGCTTTGTCTGCAAGATTTCTATGACGTTTTTTTTAGATGTGGAGAAGCATCATGCACCCAAATGTCCAAAGAATGTTGATTTCCGTCTTCCAGTCGTGTCATGCTTCAAATGGAGTCATTTCTGGTAAGGCCATGTAAAGCACATGATTTCGCATCCAAACTGCTTGCTTCAAAGCATACAGTCACTAGAATTTGTATAGCTGCGCACCCAATAGCATGGATTTGAAATTCTCCTCAATAGTGCAATTTTCCTTTCATGTGACACCATTTTGCAGTGGGGTATATGGTGTAGAGAACTGTTGCACGATGCCCATGTCCTTAAGCTACGACATGAATTCTGTGCTGGTGTACTCGCCTGTATTGTCAGAGCGTAGGACTTGTAGCTTCTTGTTGCTTTACCCCTCCGTCATTGCATGCCATTTGAAGAAGTAGGTTGGCTCTTCATCTCTAGTTTGGAGAGGGTAGCCCCAAAGAAAACGTGCACTATCATGCACAAAGATGAGGAAGTAACGGTGTCCACCATAGGATGTTGCTTAGGGGAGCATTGCGTAGATGTTGGTGTGAACCAGTCTCAGCTTTTGGCTAGAATTGCACCTGCTTGCAAGAGGGGAATTTTTCCGTGACAACTTGGCATGAACGCTATCCTCACAAGGGATAGTTCTGCCGTAACCACTTTTCTTGATGTTGATTCTGGTGACATGGCCCTTCTTCACCATGGATTCCACCAACTTCTTGTGCCACACTACAACATCTACACCTGCAGGTTGGTGTATACTTGCAGCTGCAGATGGGGAATTTGTCTCATCTACAGCCAATGTGCTAAAGTCCAGCTCAATCATGCCATGAGGAAGGAGGTGACCTTTTGCAAGGGTTTTTCCTTCATGGCTTTAGAGCATGACATGCTTGCCGTTACTAATGATGTGAGTTCCTCTCTTCATCTATTGGCAGAGGAAGAAGAGGTTAACAAGAATGTGAGGTATGTAAAGAACGTTGCCAAACTTGACCTGTGCTCCATCATACCCTATCACGATCATCATGCCCTTGCCAAGCACGGGCACCTGCTTGTTGTTGGCGACTGTCACATTGCTCCGATCAGAAGGCTTTGAGTTGTGGAGAAACAATTTCTGGTACTTGATGTGCGAGGTACACCCTCTCTCCAGGTACCAAACATACAAGGAGCAAACTACCTTGTCGCACCGATTGTTTGATAGTTGGAACTCTGATGAAGTGTAATGAAACTTCTATCCATAGCCTTCCTCCTTTGCCTCCTCTTCAAAATCTTAACAATCATTTTTACTCTTTTCTCCTCCATTCCCCTTCTTCTCTCCTCCTTGCTTCTTTCCCTTGAAGTTGCTCTAAATCCACCCTTTCTCCTCATCGTGCAACCTATTGAAGAAGTTTTTCTTCAAGTGCCCCTTCTTCTTGCAATAATGGGAGGTTTTATCAGGACGTGATCTGGTCAGCTGGCCTATGGCATCACGTGCGATTGCCTTTGGGATGGAGTGCGTTGACTCATGGGTGTATGCTAACTTCATCATTGCATGGCTGTTTGATAAGGAGTGAGACACGCTCTTCTCTCCTTTATTTTGATAAGTTGCATGACTAAAAATGCAAGAATTTTTGCTTGTGAGTTCGAGGTCTCTCTGCTCTATCAACATGACCTTACACATGTATGTCTTTGTCACTTTTGCTTTAGGCTTTAATTTGAGAAATTTCTTCACGCCATCCCAGTCTCTAGTGAGGTCATTCATTAGGAAAGTTACAAACAAAAGTTAAGAGATGGGTGCGCTTGTGATAGTGAGGTTGTCCTAGAGCAATTTTGCCTTGTTGATGTAGCTCTCAATGACAGTGAAGCTGCTGAGGCTCATGTGGGAGAGCTTTGTGAGGAGATGAGATTTGAAAGTGGAGTCGCCCGACATGTACGTTCGTAACAAATAAGACCATGAATGTTTGGTTGGCTCAGCTATTGCCTCATACATGTGAATAGCTAGTTGTCAAGCACCATGTATGTTGCTTACGTGAAGTAGGTGAACACCGACAAAATGTGTGGTGGAGATCCTAGAGGAGGAGGAATGTAATAGCCAGTGTAGAACTTCTAGATGCTGTGTGTATGGGCCAGTTTTTTGAACTTTAGAGCCTAGTGCGAGACGTTCTCGCCATGAAACTGGTCGATCTTGATCTTATGTAAATGCAGAAAGGCTGCTACTAGAGGTACGGTGTTGTCTAACCCCTGGTGCCCAACTCCCTGTGTTGGACATGTGTGACACTACTGCACGTTTGCTACTACCGGTTGCGCTTGAAACACACGTTGCACCGTTGGATGTGGTTTCCCCATGTATTTCTAAGGCGTTGGTGCTTGAGGATATGGCTGAAATGGTGCCATCGTATGCATGCCCAATGGAACTTGTGGTTGATGGGTTGGATACTGCCGCTGCATTCCGACTTGTGCTGATGCTACTAGTGGCACCTGCGGGGGAATGACAGGCTACTACATGACTAGTGGAGGACTTTGCTGAGGTACATGTGCTGCTGATGCTTGTGAAGCTTGTGGGTTATGATAACCCTATTGTTGTTGTACTTGTTGTACTTTTTTGTAGTTGTAATTGTTGATGTTGTAGCTGGTTCTGCTGTAGTATTCATGCCATCAGCGATTGGAGCTGATTCATCTCAACATCACATGTGAGTTGCTCCTACTTGGGGATTAGCTCTTGTGCACCTAGTTGCTGTATCAATGCCATGGTCTTTTGCTCCACATCCTAGTGAGTAACTGCTTCTTGCTACGCCATGCGCTTTGCTTCATCCGCCAAGCGTTGCACTTCTTCCGCCTTACGTTCTGCATGCTTTGCAACATGGCGAACCTGATCTTGCCCCATACGCAAACCATGCAGGACAGAATCTTCATCATGAGGTGGAGAGTTTGCACCTGAATTTTCCATCTCAATGTTGCTCATGTAATCCACATTGCCCGTGATTTGCAGGTTTGCAGGCTGGATCCCACCTTAGGCGCTTGAGGATGTCAGTTGCTTGCTAGCATAAGCAACTCGTTTCCACACCTCCTCCAGAACACACCTAGCTAAGACTAAGACTATAGATTATGTCGGTAAAAACATTGCTCTGATACCATGTTGATGTTTGTGTGGTGTAACAAGGGTTTGGTTCCTTGTTGCTGGGATTGTTGTGCTTGGAGAGCAACCACAAAAAGAGTAGAAAGCTAGAAGTGGGAGAATGCTAGGACTAAATGACTATAATTGATCAAAACTATAAAACAAGAAACAGTAAAGCAAACACAACTCAACTAGAGACTAACCCTGGACTCTCATGCCCAGACACATCTCCTACCGGAAAGCTTGCTGATGACTGAATTCATGATTTAAGGCTACCAGGTTGGACCCCTTTTATAGGAGGTTGTTGGCAAGTTGACAGCTATCGTGGCTGATGGAAGCTTCCGGTTGCAGATGGGAAGATTCCAAGCCTGGGAATCTTCCTGTAGGCTGTATCCCCTCTAGTAGTTGTTGTTGCTGAGTCATGTATGGCTGTGCTAATGTAGACAGGTCCCCGCTTGTGGCTTTGCATGTGGCTAATGAATCGTGTATGCATGCTTTGATGTAGTGCTGTGTCTAGCAGGCATGCGTTAATGGAAAGTGGTCCCCACTCTTGGCCTTGCATGCTGTTGCTGAGTTGTGCTGCTGCAACGGATGCAAGGTGGGCCACACTGCCCAGTCAGGTGTAGCCCACCCTAACTGGATCTAGCCCACAACCCAGTAGTGCGTAGTCGCACTACACAACTGCCGACTGGTTTGGGTGAACAGGCATGCACAGCCCTTTTGTGTATGTAGCACACAATATTTTACAGCTCTAGGGTCTATTCCCCCCATGGACCTAGACGCAAAAAGCACATCTGGCCTGTACAAGCAGAGAAAATCTTCGCTATTGAACCCGATATTTTTTAAAGAAAATTCCCTAACTTCTTGCTAGCTCCTCCGATTTTGAAATCGACTACGCCAGCTTGACTAGAAAAAATATGCGTAGTAATCATCACCTCTAACACCCATCAAACCCAACGTTTGAATCCCATCCTCTTGGAACTAAAAGAAAAAACCTGTCAAGCCCAATGGAAAATCATGCTCACTCACGGCATGCATCGAAGCACCAACAAGAAAAACGAGCATGCGAACATTGTACCCATGTAAGAATCGCAATGGAGGGATGCCCCCTTTGTGTGTTTTTTTCTACACACAATCCGCACATTTTGCTATAAGGTTTGTATATCTATCGAGGGCAGAGCAGGCACCAAACATGAATCCCTAACAAGGGGTGCGTGTGATAAAAAAAGGGGGTCAATGCTCCTTTCATCAAGCAACGCTCGTCTTTTGTTTTTGAATTCTTTTTACAGAAAAATATTCTTTCAACGCTCAAACCTCAATCAAGCCATACCTTGATTGACATTCAGGGTTTTACGGTTTAAGATTTGTGCGCGCTCCTACTGGGCTTTCTATTCAGGAAGAGTCTCCAACAACCCTCAAACTCTGGACAAACCTCCCCCCACAAGTACCAGAAAACCTTTAAGAAAGGGATTTTTATACTAGCTAGGGCACCGCATTCAATGAATTGTCAACACATGACATGCATCCTCACAATGCATTTTCTACCCTTTTCTTTGTTGCTAGCGTGGTGGTAGCGATGGCGGATGGGCAGTGAGGTTGGTTCTACTTGGATTACATAGACGACAAATAGATTATATAGTTATGCTATTCGGGTACATGTGATTTAAACCTTAGTTAAAAGGCTTGAGGTGAGGAAGGGAGTTGTTGGTTTCCATCGTTGCGTCGACTACGGCATAGTTATTAAGTTGGCCTGATATGCAAAATCCATATGTGCATGTAGTCGTCTTTAGCTATTCTAATTGAATTTAGTTTGATTTTTCACTAATTTATTGGCATTAGTGCAAAACTAGTTGGGCATCGATGCCATGCCCCATGTAATGTATGGAAAGCACCTTCATGAATTAAAACCCATTCAAGCAACATTACCATGTCCGTTAGGTTGGGAGTTGAGTTGCCACTATATTTGTGGTATCTAGATTGTGGAATGTCCATCTCCATTGTGAGACATCAAACAATGTGAAATCTGAATAATGATTCAAAAACCACCTTACAAACGCATTGTAGACTTAATTGAAGGAGTTTTATACACTACAAGAAGTGTGATAAAAGAAATTTTGTGTCTTATGAAGGCTCTATGAAGGTGCACACAAGTGTACACTGTTGCGTGGGTCTAGCTAAAGGTGGTTGGATGGAATGTGTGTTTAGGAGTGGAGGTTGGGGTGAAATTGCATATAAAGAGTGAATGTGAAGGTTCATGAATTGAAGAATGTTTTGTGATTGAAATAATACAATGTTATATTTTTGTTGTTTTTTTAGCTGGAGGTAGATGGGGGGACTTTTGGGGTGATAGTGCATATGGGGATTGAATGTGGAGGTCAATGAATGAGTGAGTATGATGTAGATGAAATGGTACATAAATTTAAAACATACTTTGGATGAAGGTAGTTTTAAGTAGGAGGGGGAGGGGGTAGGAGCTCATGGTGCATATGGTGAGTGAATGTGCAGATGCATGCTTAGATGAGTTTTTTTTTCACATACGCATGTACACTAGTGAATATTGTTTTGAAGGTGAAGCTATAGGTGGGTGGTAGAATGTGTGTTGGGGATTGGGGATTTGGGGTGGAAGTGTATATGGGGAGTGCACAAGTAGGTGTATGAATGAACAAGTTATCTATGCTTAAAATAATAAACTATGTAATCTATGTTTTTTAGAATGGAGGTGGATGGGGGGAGGGGTTGTGTTGGGTGAAAGTACATTTTGGGAGTGAATGTTCAAGTGTATTATTGTGTGTGTGGTGCATTTGTAATGGTACACAAATGTATAACATGCTTTGAATAGGGCTAGTTTTTCAAGGGACATGGAGCACGATGTGGACTACAAGTGCATGTCGAGAGTTAATGTGACAATGTATGTTACGATATGAAGTCCTGCATATATGTATAAACTAGTGTACAATGTTGCGTGGGTTGAGCTACAGGTGGGTGAGTGTAACTTTTTTGAGGGGGCCGAGGTTCGGGTGAAAGTGTATATGGTAAGTGCAAAAGGTGGTGTATGAATCAGCTAGTTTTGTTGTGATTACTAGAATGTAGATGTGAATGATTTGTTTTGTTTGAGCTAGAGGTGTATGGAAAGGATTCATTAGGTGAAAGTGCATACGCCAAGTGAATGAGGAGCTTTGAAAATGTATGAGTGTGGTGTAGGGACCATTGTACAAAAATGCACAACATGCTTTGCAAAATGCTAATTTAAGGTGGAAGAGGGAGATGATGGGGTCTTAAAGTGGATGTGGGAAGTGAATGTGAAGATAGCCTTGCATATGTTTGTCCATTAATGCATGGCATTATAAGGATAAGGAAAGAGGATTATGGAAGTTGTATAGGGAGGTGCGCAAAACAAAATCTGTGGTGTGGGTAGAAATGTGTACTTGTGTAAAATTCAATTTTGAGAACATTGTTTCAACTTCACTACTATGTCTAAGACTTTTCATGTTTTCTTTAAAGTATAAATACATCAGTAGAATAATTTTAATAAAATACAATAAAAAATCGTAAATATATATACTCTCAAATAGAATTATTTGGTGATGAATAATTAACTTAAATCTCTTTTATGAATTCAACACGGATTTGTGTAAGAAAGGTAATGTATAAAACATTTATGTTGTGTTATAATGTGCACTTTTGTATGTTAGTGTGAGGGATGTGTGAAGGATTTGTTGGTGTAGAACGAAAAAAAAAGTGTATGATGTGTGTACGACATAAGTTAGGTAAGAGCGGGCTGATGTGAGGTGATAGTGTGTGGGTAGTGCATGTGGAGGTGAATGGAATAGAATTGTTGTGTGATTGAAGAAAATCAAAAGAATATGTAAGACGTGTAATTGAACATTCACTATGAATGTTGAATCTTGTGTTTTCTCTCTAACATCTTCATGTGTACTAGTTCTTATAAAATAGACCTGAAACTAAAAATGTTTTCGGAAATTCACAAGCTTTTTGACATCAACTTTACCAACAGTGAAATAGTTAACATGTTGCTCGCCGGCATAGCTACTCGACCGGCACCTTATCTGTTTTCTAGTGACTTTCTGGCACAAGCACATTGAAAAAAACATTTGACGAAAAAAATTCTTAGAATGGTCGTTGCAAGGTTTCCATGTTGGATGATTTGCCCCTTCATTATTCATGGTCGAATGTAAGAAATATGGTGTCAACTCGACTCGTGGATTTTTTATTTGTTTGGCGTCTTGAGACCGTGCGATACATCCTTAGGAACTTATTCAATGAGATCATGAGAGATCTGAGCTAGTAATATGTGTTTTCAACGATTAGTATTGTTAACTACTCTTGAAATCTTTGCGATCTAGACGTTCAGGAAGTAACAAAAAAATCATATTGATATGAGTAGACTTTTAGTGCCTGCTGATTTTTGTGCTTCAAATACATAACTATTTATATGGTTCACATTTGCTAGTAGGTGCCAATCATCAATCTTTCTTTGTCGAAAATTTCCGGCCGTGGATCTCTCCTGTTCACTTGTGTACACTACGTGGCCACTCGCGTCGTATTTGTCGTGCAGTTTCACATTCACTCGCAGCATACAAAAGTTAGTTTGAGGAGGGATGGGGGATAACATGTTGAACCCAAGGCCGGATGCCCTTCAACCCTTCTCTCACATCTCTTGGCCACCACTCAAGTACGTGTGGGCGATGCATGCGGAAGTGCATATTTCTCGCTCTTCCTGTCGGCAGAAAAGTACAAAAGTGCAAATAGGACATTTCTTCGAACTTTCTTCTACCGGAATGAACTAGTTAACATGTGCGACATCCAACCACATAATGGGTTGTACACCTCCTCATACACTTCTCATGTATACTCTGTTTGATTGTCGGGGGGATGAGGGGGAGAGCAAGTTTGTATTTTCCAAGGATTGAAAGTATCGACCACAGCCTCCTAGGCATCTCGTCATCTTCTGGCACGTATTCTTTTCAAATAGAACATTTGAAGACCAGTCTTTCTTCCCATAGCCTGAAGTAAGTCTCCTAAGCTTTTGGCAGTTGTTGACTTCCTCGATTTTCAAACTTTAATGGTGGAAGTTTGCAACAATAAATATAATCATTTTAGTACAAACATCCTCCAGTACAGTATAGACAACCCTTGAAAGTTGTGTTAAAAAATGTTCTTTCGTTCGTTATGAAGGGAAACTTCATATAGACATGAAGGGAAACTTCTTCGAAATAAAAATGGATGTGAGAACCCTTATGAATAAGTCTGATGGAAACACAATCTTCGTTGTGAAGATTCCTACTACCTTCCAGTTTCCACAACAGGGATTATGGGAAATTTCCAAGTAGTCTTTTGTGTATTGTCATGTAAGGTTGTGTCTGGTGCACAGTATTGGAGAAGTGTGTGATTTAGGGGTGATTGTTTCTAAATGACAAACGGTAACGAACACTCAATCATCGATCCGCGACAGTTGGGTGATTGTTGGTTTGAACCCGCCATCCATTTTTGTCCCCGACGAACGACCTCGCCCTCCTGCGATTTTCGCCCATTGACTCCCAACGTTGTTCGTCGAGGTAGAACAGAGGCCGTCGAAGCCACTTACCCTGAAATTTGGCGTCCGTTTATCCACTCCAACCGCGCACGCTACCTCTCTTTCTTAAAAACGAGACTAACTTTTCAAACAATCGATCACTCAACGATAAACTCAACGATGGCGAGAAGGAAGGTAAGTAGCACCTTCTGATTTCGATTGAATTCGTCGTTTACGACGCATTCCAACGATTCCAAGCCTCACCCGCGGTAACGTGCAGATGAGCTGACGACAGTAGTTTTTGTCCTTCGATTTATGTTCGCTTTGAGTCGAATGGGCTCGCGATCGCGGGCATCTATGCTTTTGGAACCCATATGGACACGTTGTGCCGCCCAGCCAGGCAAGTCTGCGCGATCGTGGACGACGACAGCTCAGCTTGGACGTGTCGGACTCCCTTCTGTCTGCCTGTTTCGCGCATCCGTTCGATTAATCTAGGGCGAACCGGACGACTCGTCAGGCCATCTCATGGGTGCGCGACCGCGACAATCCGTGCGACTCCAAGAGAAGAGGCCCTTAGTATTGACCCAAGCGGCCATTGTGGCCTCATACGGTGGATTTCCGACTAAGTCCGGGAGCGATATGCTAGCTTGCCAGCGTGAAGTTAGGCCTTGTGCCCGATCGACAGCATGACCCTGGTCGACGTCAAGGTAGGCCGCATTGACATCAAGACAGGTGGCATTGACGCCAAGACAGGTGGCATTGACGCCTAGACAGGTGGCATGGACTCCTCGACTGGTGGCATGGACTCCTAGACAGGTGGCATTGACTCCTCGACAGGTGGCATTGACTTCAAAACAGGTGGCATTGATGACTAGACAGGCCGCGTTCTTGGGATCCAGGCGTGGTGTCATGGCGGGTCTTGGCTCCCTGCGTCCGCAGCTGCGCCTGCCCACACTGGCGCTCGTCTGCCTCGTGTTGATGCTCAAACTCGCGAGGCCGAGTCATGCGCTGGCCGACGACGGCAGTGGCGGGGAAGGGGGTGGCGCGTGTGTACAGGGAGGGTCGACGGAGGAGGAGGAGTGGTCCACAAGGCTCAAGGTGTGTGGCGTCTGGTACATTGCGAGCATGTGCGCTTGAAGTTTTTCGTTCTTGCGCTGTCTCCTCCTCATTTCTCTCTTCCCTCCCTCCCTCACTCCCTCCCTCCCTCCCACCCACCCTCTCTCCCTCTCTCCCCCCTCTTCCTCTCACTCCCCTCCCTTGCTTTCTCCCTATCCGTCCCTCTCTCCCTCTCCTCTTCCCTGACCCTGTCCCTGTCCCTGTCCGTCTTCCTCTGCCTGTCCTTGTCTCCCTCCCTCTGCTTCTCCCTGAGCGTTTGCCTCTCCCGCTCCCTCTCCTCTCTCTCTCTCTCTCTCTCTCTCTCTCTCTCT
>SZWC01007297.1:95107-128310 GCA_023375785.1 Penium margaritaceum | reverse complement strand
TCGACCAATTCAAATGATCTTCAAGCAGATCATCGTCGACCAATTCAAATGATCCTCAAGCAGATCATCGTCGACCAGTCCGGTGCTTGTGGAGGCAATTTGCGACATCTCATGGTGGTTTCTGGAGGGTACTCACAGTGGGACGGAACTCGTGGCGGCATTTTTTGTATCAAGGCCAAGATGCTCGCGCACATTCAGCTTCCAGCTTGACGTTTACAAGAGAAGACTGTTATGGACTCAATACGGATGCCGTGCTGCACCTCTAGTGCATTTGGTGATCTGTTTACACAGCACGTGCGACGGCAGCTTCATCCAGGCACAGTCTGTCTTGGCCAACGAGCTTCAAGCCCCAGGAGGCCAGAAGGTTGCATCATGTGAAGCTGTGATTTGTGTTCAGAGGCAATGGTAGAGCTCCGAAAGTGCAGAGCGGTACTAAGTTCAGTGCAGCATCAACGCAAAACCAGCTACCAATGGAAAACTGGCACACGGGAGGCAGGGAGAATGGGATTCTGGACAATTGTCAGGCGATGGTTCTTGTTCTGTGCTTCACATGTGCAGTGTAGTAATGAGTTGCAGCATATAGTTTGTCCTGGGTTATCTTGCCAAGTGCGTACCACAATGTCTGGAAAATAAATAGTACTGCAATTGACATCAGGACAACCCAGGGCAATACCTTGCGATCGCTTTGTCACCTAGTGGAAGCAGCAGTGTGATCACTTGTTGCGGCCATTTCCTCCTCTTGATAACCAACTTTGGCCCATTATCTCCCCCNCCCTTTTTTCCCCCCCCCCCCCCCCCCCCCCCATCAACCATGCTCATGCACAAGTTCCTCAAGCCCAGCCAACTTGGCAGCATGTGGGTGCATTCAGTAGGTCTCCCGGAGCAAGAAATGAAGTCACAAGGTTGACAGATACATGCAATTGACATCGAATTCCATCACAGTAACAAACAATGGACCGAACCCATGGAGTGACCTGTCCGAGCATGTTTGTCTTCTTTGCCACCTGTGGCAGGAGGAACACAAGGCTTTCACCACCAGTCCTAGATGTTGTTCAGATTATTTTGGAGCTTTAAGAACCGCTGAACGGTAAGAGTAGAGGTGAGGCTTGAATTCTCTTCAGCAAAACAGTACAGAACTGTACCCTGAAGTGGCACAGCTCTCAGCTGCGCATCTACCGCTGATCACATGTGGGTACGTGCCCTAGCGCATGTCTGGGAATACCCATCTTCATCGCATGACGATGCATCCGTCTCCCAGCCTCAAGCCATGCCATCATCCATGTTTCTCCCTGCGTCTTCTGCATGACAAGGCTGTGTGCAAGGCACATCACTCCATTTTCTATCCTCCTCCACCATTCAGTCACATCGTGGTGTATCGGTTCATGCTGTGACCCATGTCATGATCCCCAGCCTCATCGAGCCAGGCCTCCACCATGTCCCGCCTGTCCCCCAGATTGCTCCCCTGCCGCACAAACACGCTCGCACGCCTCCCAGTCAATGGGTCACAGTCTCCCTCCGGCGCCGCAGTCCTGTGCCGCTGCAGGTACGCCGCGTAGGATCCCCCACCCGCCCTCCTCCGCGCCCTCCTGACTCTACCAGCTGCCTCGAAGCCATCAGGACCGCCACCAGACTTATGGCCCACCAAACCAGAGGACTCGCGGTGGTGGTGGTCTCTCTGGCCTTCGCCACGACCGGCAAAGGATGCAGGCGTGTCAGGCGTCCGCGCAGAGCCGACTTCTGCCGCGTGCCTCTGCACATAGTCGGCGTACGAGCTCCCGCTCCTCCGCCTTCCGCTCCCCCCTGGCTTCTCTTCCGCACCCCTGACTGGGCTGCTGACCACGCACAATTCGTCATCTTCAAGCCCTCTCGCGACCGACGCAGCATCGCATCCAACGTGCCTGCTGTGAAATTCAAGACTGCGGCGCCTGTGACTCCCGAAAGAGCCGTGAGGACTCGCACCGAATCGGCCTGAGCCATGGCTAGGGTTTAAGCTTGGACTGCAGCCTCTAGACATGGGCTCCAGTGGAGGCCCTTCACCGTCAATGCCATGAGATTGGGCAGCCGCGGAATCGCAGGGCGTGTGGCTCCAAGTCTCCCACTGCCGACGGCCACCGGACGCCTCCTTCCCTTTGTTGTGCTTCAAGCTCCCCCTCCCCTCGACACTCGAGCTCTCCTCGTCTTCCCTGAGAGAGGGAAGCTCCTGCAGTTTGCAGCTGCCGCGGGCAGTTTGGGACCGAGGGGAGGAGGCGGACGGGGACACGGAGGGGGAAGCTTCCAGGTCTCGGAGGAAGAGCTCGCATCTTAGAGCGCAAAGCTGGCGCTGCCGTTGCAGGAGCTGAAGTTTCCCCTCCAACGTGCGGAGGTCTAGGAGGCCACATGGACTGCAGTCCTCTCCTTCCTCTTCGGCAAGCTTCCTCTCGGCCCGTTCTTCTTTNCTGAGAGCTCGGTAGCAGCTGCTGTTGCGGCTGCTGCGTCTGCAGGAGCGACGGCGTCTGGCGACGCTGCTGCTGTCCATGAGCAGAGAGGGTGAGGGAAGGAGATCTGGCGCAGGAAGAGGAGGCGGGGGAAGGTGGACCTGGACTGCAGGGGAGGGACTCGCGCCAAAGCATGCTGTCGCGGCCTGCAAGGAGAGTCATCGTTGAGGAGGAAGGAGAGCGGAAGGAAGAGGAAACGCCTAGGTGAAGATCCCAAGCTCAGAGGGAAATGGGGTCAAATGTCGGAAACTCGGGGATATGTCGAAGTGTAGATGGATTCGAAGGTTGTCAAGTCAGACCGCGGTTCACAATATCTTGTCAGGCATTCTGGAGCTGCCTCCTGGTTTTATTCTGCTGCAGGATCAGAGGCGCCCTAAGTGGTTCAGCGGAAGGCCAACAAGTCCAGTGGTGGAGCGGTATGCAGCGTCGACGTCGAAATGCAATAGAAATGCAACGGTTTACTTCCGCTGGCTCACGACATTCATGGAAGCAGTGACGCTTGGCTTCATCTGGTTCACGAGGGGGTTGGAATGACGCAAAGCCTTGTAGCGCCTTCACAACTTGAAGCTGCAAAGGCAGCGCAAGGTTGCAGCTTGTAAAATTGGGAAGCCGGTGGAGAAACCATGGCGAAACACATATGCATGAGGTCCCGTTTGATAAGGACATCAGACTCGGATGGGGCCGTCATGTATCTTTCAACTATATCGGCCTTGCCTGGCAACGCTTGGGCAAGTATGCGTGGTTAGGCTCAATCAACTTTGCCTCCTAACCCACCTGAAATGTCTAGTAAATTGCTGATTCGAAGGAGATAAAAGGGCTCGAAGCGACTAAACGGCATTTATGAAGTGCGCAACAGCATGTTCGCTTCGACTTTTGGTGAGTATGTCGCCGAATTTCTGACAGTGACGTCATTAAGCGCTTGAGCAGTTTCACGAATGTTCGCTCGAGCATTGCAAGGCACGGCCATCGTTCTTCGGTTAGCAACAACGCATGCGGCCCAAGTTGACGCGTGGACAACTCGGACCGTCCCAACCGTCCATATTTCATACACGCCGCGCACGGGCTGACTTGACAACAGAAGTTCGTGGTTACCAACCAGGCCCCCACTTGCAGATGCAGTCGCTGTAAGGCGCGTAGAGTCGATCGTCCGTAGGGGTCGAGAGAACGTGGGATTCCCTCGAGGTCGATCGACCTTCTCGCTTTGGGTATGAAGGATGTGACCACTTCCAAATCGTTCGTTTCTCGCGGTTTCGAATACCCTGTACCCCCTGCATACCACCCACGCAGACCTGCCTGTCCCCCCCTCCTTCGCTTAGCGCGTGCACAGTATCAGCGCTCGGGTCCGTGGCGACCAGTCCATCGCTTCTCCTGCTACGAGTAAGCAGGATTCTTGCGACGAAGAAAATCATGAAAGAAAATCTGTCGAAGGATGCATGCCCCATACTTCTCACACGGTGCACGCCACTCAAAGATATGTCACATTTGGATATTACGCGGTCAACCGCGGAATGCTGGGCATGGAAAATCTTAGACACTGGCTCTCACCGCTCACGCGGTGGCCATCGATGGACCGGATTTGTGTGGAATCCGGATGTCATCAGTCAATTTTGTTTGCCGGCGTGCTCGCCCGTGTAGTCCAACAGTTGACGTGACCGCTCGCGCGTATTTATGGCCTTGGCTTGGAACGTGTGAAGTTCTTTCGCTGGTTCATCCACTAAAATGTTCAGCCACCCACTTAATTCGTGGATTGGGGTGACCGGAGGCAACGGACACCAGTCCCACTCGCGTTATGTTGCCCAGTCGATATCGGATGGGGAATGCATATTGAGTCCTGGCTTGACCACCATTTAGGACACGTGCCTGACTGCCAATGTGTCCGAAATGTTTCGAGCGAAATAAAGATAACAATCGGTTATCTATGTCACCGGACAGGAGCGTAGCATGACGTGGCTGAGACGGGCCTACCGGGGCAAAACTTCTGGGATCCTTTCAAGATGACGCCACGAAGTGGGTGGGTGAAATGACGACGCCCACTCCCTCATTTCCAGCCACGGCCAATTTCTTTCACCGTGCAAATCGCTCGAAAGGCTTCAGTTTGTACGGCAAGCCCATTTCGAATCGTCATTGGCATGTTTTTAAGGGGTCCTTGTTCATGTCGGCAAGTTATCAAGGGGTCCTTGAAAGGATCGGAATGTTTTGCCATCGGTTTGAAACTGTTTGGGCGATGAATCCTTTCCAGCTCAGCTCAACAGTAAGACAAATCATCCTTCATCCCGTCGTCCGGGTTCGTCTCTTTCGTGCTCTCTTTCCTGCCAGTACAGTGAAGGATCTGTGACCAAAAGCCCAGATCTTTTGAACCACCAGATCGGACTACCCCGATCGCCGGCCGAACTAGGCCTCGCGTCTCGTCTGTCGTCCGATAACAATCGGCCGTGCCTGAGAATGAACAGACGCCGGGGATGCGACCATATACCCATCAATTTCCCGATAGATCCAACATATCCACGTATCGCTCTTTAACAGCCCCATACCCAGACGTTGAAGACTTTTTCTCTGACATACCACGGGCTCGCTCTTTTAAACCGCCATGTCCACCAGCTTCAGGAAAATACCCATACATCCACTAGTTTTTATTAAAATAAACATATTTAAACACCGATTTTGACACTCTTAATTACTTTTCGCGAACAAAACCGAGCGTTGTTGGCCATTATCCGGTGCGCCCCCGACAGATGGCAATTTCACCTGAGAAGTAAAGGACAACGGTATTGGCGATTTCCACGGCATACAAACAAAACAGATTGTGTCGACATGAGGAATGTTTTGCACTGTAGTTGCGAGGCGTCGTATGAGCATCTTTTGGGGGGGGGGGGGGGGTTGTACAGCAAAAGGATCTGTACTTAAGCGAGCTTAGAATAGTTTTTTTTTTGGTTTTTAAGATGGTCCAGGCAGAAAATCCCTCCGACCGGGCTCCCTTCCGGAAGCTGCTACCTTGGTGACTGTATAGAATCAAACCCGCTTGTCTATGCCGCGAAACGTCGCAATGACGGTGACATGAAAGCCGAATACAGCACAATAGTAAACATTTGACGAACGTGGCTGACCTTCGCGATTGGTCGGACCATGTACCACTACCGGCAACTGGAATGAGGGGTTTATGGTCCACCGCCACACACATGACGCATTGCGGCGTACTCTTGCTGACTGCGTGAAAGGACGCTAGTTGAATGTAAAAACCCACCGTGTTTACCGATGAGCTTGTGGTTGTTCGTGTAACTTACGCGATAGGGCACGTTTTCTCCACGACTCACATGGACCCGATGTCGTTAGACCGCCCACTACGTCCGATGCTCGGTTGGGGCAACATCAAACACAGTGGACGCGGTCCATGGGGTGTTTAAATACCCCTCACGCCCAAACCAACATGCGACGAGGCCGAGGCTGCGTGGCGCCAAGTGAAGGTTAAGTGGGACGCCATGTATGACCATGCGCCGCCGACTCCTCAAGCCATGTGTTGGATTATGGGTATGCGGGCTCCAGCTAGCCACCCAGTCAACGCCAGTAGTGATAGGAAGCCGTGGGTGCACATGCATCTCATGAGAATGTCGCGTATGTGACCCCATGGTGCATTATTTATTATTCGCTACATTTTCATCATGGGATACCCATTACTGTCTGAAACACAATTGGCCATTCAACATTGTTTTCCTGCAAAGACGTAGAACATTCCATTTGGCATGCTTGGGTACATCATTGTAGTTGTATCTATTTTCTTCATGTGGTGCCCATTCTTGTCGTTGGAATAATGATGAAGACAAAGTGAACAAGACCACTACAGTGACAATGGCTGCAGATAATATTACAGTCAATGCCATGTGTGGACTGACATCGGGTACACACTGAAACGTATACTTGCACAGTCAACCTTGGTATCCTACTTTCTATTTTCATACGTTTCATACGAACATGTGTTTTTATGTCATTGCTTTATGCATAATGTATCATGGACGATGGGTACATCGGTAATATTTTCATGGGTTTAACATCAACATCTCCACAACACATGTGACACGAAAAAACACACACTTGCGCACCCGGCCACTTCAAATAGAGCACCGTGTCTATTCCATCCACAAAGGTGATTCATAAAGTCATTAATTTTCGTTGTCCAGCGCACTTAGTGTGCACAGCTTGTCATGAACAGACTGGGCCGTCCACTCACTAGCCATCGCTGGACCGTAGGTGGCAATGAATGGATCCAGGCCATGGTCTCACAAGCAGGACACAAGTTGCCGGTGAGATAGCAGCCATCAGGGTAGCAGTCGACAAAATTCACATCGTCTCCAATGCCGGATGATGTTGAGTCAGCGCCCTCTATGTCACTCTCCATGTCGTAAAAGACATCTTCCTCCTCGTGACATGGAGTGTCACATTTGTGACAGTGTCCATGTTGACATGGACACATGTACATCTTCACACTGCGAACATGCCGAGGTGCCGATTCCTTCCACATCAGGAGGATGTATGTCACACCGGCTCCAGCCAGAAAGGATGTCACTTGATCCATAACACCAGGCTCCGGCGTTATAATGAGCAATATGAAGTAAACTTGTGTGGACGAGAATGAACTACATGACGTAGGGAGTCTTTTATAGCAATAAATGTCTGCACGGGATCTCTAAAATCATGTTTTGCGATTCCATATTTGGCTTATGTCATTGAGTGTACTGTTTGACGGCACATTTGCCCCGTGTAAACACTTGTTAACCAAGAACCAAGTAAGATATGGAAGAAACATTTATTAACCATCAAAATTTCTATGGCGTCCGTGTGCACAACAGAGCCACCATACCCTAACTGCTTCTAACCCTACTGGTGTCCCAGCTCTTAAACACTAATCCTCCTTCACAATAGTCTTGGCTTTGTGACATTCCTTTTTGACCCAGTTTTGGAGGTCAGGCACCATCCTGCCATTCCCACTTGCTCCTTCCAATTGTAACCATGTGTGCTCCTAAGTGGACCACCCTCGCCATGACTTGCAACACAAAAATGATGAGGTTAGAGATTCAATGGGTAGCTTGTACTAGTGAGAGACTAAAAACTAAAATAATCAACATGTGACACATTTCAGAACACATCGGGCTCGTCATCCCACTCTTCTGCGCACTCCTCCTAGCCGTCGATGGCGCACACCTGTTGCTTCTCACGAACACTTTTTATCTCCCACTCCCTCTGCTGTTGCGGGTCAGTGAACTGGTCCCCGTCCTCCTGCTCCTCCTCGTCCAAGTCACTGAGAATGTGTCTTTCAGGGTCGTACATCTCTTCTTGAGCAGAGTCATATCTCGCTGCCTTGGCGTCGTACTCATCGTCGTCGTTGACGGCACCACTCTGTCCAAGTGCCCCTGTAGTCGCCGCTACAACTGCAGAGGCTGCAGCAGCAACTATACGTGCAGTCTCGGTTGTGCTCCTGCGACCTGCTTGCCCCGCCCATCCCTAACCTGTGCCAATCCCCAACACACTTCTGCCTAGACTGCCGTCAGAAAGCATGACAACGGCTTCTGTTCTAGTGCCTACAGCACGTGAGACTAAGGCAATGTTACGGGGGGCACCAGTGGAAGCTGCCGCTACTTCTGCCACAGCTGCTACAGCTTCCTTTTCTGCTTGGGTCTCGGGTGGAGGCCACCTACCAGCATGGGCCTCAGCCCTCACGGCTGCTTCTGCTGGCTGAAGCCGGCGTTGACGAGCATTGGCTACTGCCTCAGCAGCATGTGCCACAACAGGCTCATTCGTACAATTCTTCATCGTGTGGCCCTTGCTGAAGCGGGGACAGATGTAGTTCTTCCGACGCTTGTCCTCGCAATCCCACCTCGCGCTCTTTGGCCGCCGTGCTCCATGTTTAGGGCCAAGCTGCTGCCATAGCACTCAATCGGGGACTTTCAGCAACGCTGGTTTAACACCTGGCATGGGGAAGTTGTAAGAACGCCTGTATGCCATGCGTGTGAGTCCAACGTAGCATTGTGCCTCCGACTGCTCCCCACGGTAGATCATGAATGCGCATGCATGCGCACAGGGCAGGACCCACTCCTTCCAGGCACCGTAACTGCTCGTACAGTCCTGCACGTTCACCATGCGGGTCCGGTTGCTTGGCCCCGTCACGCTGCAACTGTGGGGCCCTTCCTCCACGATGTCGTAGTTTTGGGCTAATACGTTGCTGTTGAGCAGCCGCTTTACCGGTGTCGGTGCAAGTTGTCCTTTGTAAGAGTTGCTGAGTTTGCGCCTATCTGCAAGGCGGCACTGCACCACGTGTACAGGGACACAAAGCAGTAGAAAGGGGAAATTTTTCTGCACTCGACAATGCGGACGTTCAAAGACTCTGCCGCGTTTGACGTGGTGTGTCCACCATGCCCGAGAGGACAGTACAACCTGGCCCACTGTTCCTCCAGAATGCCGCCCACCCCGTCTACTCCGAGAAGGTACATTATAGCGCGGGAGTTGATGACACACGGTTGTTCTTTACACCTTCTCCATTCGGCGGGTGTGAGCGCATGTGCCAGCCGCTAGAACCAGTAGCTGGCTTGCTTCCCAAACTTCTACCTTTCGTTCTGCCGCAAGTGGTAGTAGCAGTAGGTGTGGTGTGCCCCTGACAGCTCCTTCTCCATTACGTTCAACAAACCATTGTCACAGTCTAAAAAGACGATGGTACCTTTTTCTGCGGTCGTGGGATACACAATGGCGAGCTGCTCCATAAACCATTTCTAGTTGTCTTCGTTCTCTCCCTGAACCATGGCCCACGCAATGGGCAGAGTGTTTTCGCTGGCATGAAAAAAGAAGGCTGATGAGAAGCACCTGTTTGTGGCCGTTCTTTAGATGCGGCTCATCCACCGTGAGGATGCGGCGAGCATGCTGGAACCCCAGGACAGTGGCACCAGGTGCAACGAAAGCTAGGATGAAGACGCCATCCTTGGTTGCCTCTGCCAGGGCATGCGTGTTCTGGTCCACACGCTTCAGCTGCAGAGCATACGGAAGACAAACTTAGAACCATGTCGAAAATGAATTCAACGATTGCAAAACAGCTTCCAGCAACATGTCAACATGTCGTACCGCGTCACATTACACAAGGAAAAGACTCCACGATAAGGCTTTGGAGCTGATGATATTTTCTTATGCCTTTGTCTTCGCCCGGTACATGGTGTTCTTGTCCACCGCCTTGCCAGATGCTTTTCGCACCACGGCCGACAACGTCTTCACGTCAGCTGTCGGGTTCCGCTTTAGCGTTCACTCAATCTGCCGTGCCACCCACTTGACAGTCTTCGCCAGATCTCCTTGACCAACTCCCGGGACACACTTGTGTCCGTCGACAAACTCGGAGACCACGATGCGAGCGTTGTTTGGAGTCACATGGGCACGGAGAAGCCAAGGGCAATTTTTTTCCTTGAACTGCCCACACTGTGCAATGAAGCGCGTCTTCTCACTGCATAGCCACCGAATAGTCATTCGGTTTGTGATGGCGTAGTCATCCACTACTGCGCATGCCTCTGCCATTTCTGGGAAGGACATCCCTACAGGAAATGTAGGCTCGGCCTTGCGGCGTTTTGAGGCCACACCCGACGCCTCATCGTCCGAGGACACTACACCACAAATAAGGACAGGGCATCTTTGGACAGACCAAAAACCAATAATATCAGACCACAAGAACAACCGGTAAAAAATGTTTATGAGCAGCATGACTCGGTCGAGATAGCCTCAGAGTGTGTCTTGCTTGTTATGGCAAAACGAGGAGCACCTGAGCACGCTAGTCATGCTGAGAGTGCTCGTCATACACGAGGCTTTGGGTGACTTGGGTGTGGGGCACGAGACTTGGCTCCTTGAGGTGAGGGTGTGTCAGACTACGCGGTTGAGAAAGCACAGGAACGTCGCCTGACCTACGCCTACGCGACGCTGCCCATTGCAACTGGGCAGCCATTTTAGACGCCGTGGGTACAACACAAGTAAATTTGGAAATAAACACACGAGATATCCATGCTCACTGGGCTCATAGAGGTCAACAATCGCGTCCATGGCGCACGGCACTGTCGCGTGGTGGGAGTCTCAGAAGCATGATGGAGCGTTGGACCCTACTGTCGACAGCGATCGAGAGCAGGGTCCAATGCGGGACCACAGGACAACGTGGACAGGATTCGACAGACGAGGGTCTCCCCGCCATTTGATGACATGACGTCTGCATGCTACACAAAATAGACATAGTGGCACGTGTTTGCGGGGGCTGACCGTCTCTCGTACATGCATGCTCGCCCACTCGATGTGTCTCGCTGCGACACATTGAGTCGGCGCATGGAACATCGCGTAAACAACGCATTGTGAACGGTGGACGGGACAGCTCGGACAAGGTTGACAGGCTGGCGGCTGCAGACAACGCCGGCTGGCGAGTCCATAGTATTGGCCCTTGCTATCAATTGTAAGTGCGTATGTGAAGGGTGGATTTTGTTACAACAAGTTTGGTCCTCCGTGAATATATCGATAACAGTTGAATGGTGTCCAATGACTTCCAATTGCACAAATGGTATCCCCGCGTAATACGAAGGCCGTTCGGTGGGGTTGCTATCATGTTACACATTCAAAATGAGACTATTGGACGGTGTCATTTTCCTTCGACAAAGCGACATCATTTAGTGGCGAACAGTTCTCCAAGCAGGGACAGTCGTAACTTACCGAATGAAGAGTCAAACATTTTACCCAAAAAAGAATTACCCCATGTCCACTTCTTTCAATCAAAAACGCCGTAGTGGTATTCCGGAGTTAAAACGTCCGTTCCGGACATGGAGATGTTAACGACAAGTCCACTGGATATGGGGTGTTTCTTTTTAAGATGCTGGATATGGGGGACATAATCTTCCGCTTGTGGATATGGGAGGGTCCTCCCCTCGAGAATGTGGATATGCGGGCTATGTTGCCCTATTGAGGCCAGTCGCTTTAGCTAATCTCCGCGGCAGCCGTGATTGGCAGTGTGTGAAATACAATACTCATTGTAGAGTTCTAAGATCGTTTAGGCCACCATACATGCGAAAGGTACATGTATGGATTACCGACAAAATACAACTATACCCATACCCCACCCGACAATCGGAATAATGTTCATTTCTTATCTGACATTCGGAAGAATAGCTCTCCTCTACCCACAAATAGAATGAAATCATAACATGTTGATGCTGCATGCGATGTTGCATCGATAGTTTTGTTGCACATTAACAAATCCCTCTTTCGAGGGATTTGTGAGTGTTTCATAAGGTGTTTGTGTGTGGTTTGCATGGGGGGTCCAAGACCCCCCATACGTTGGAAGGAACCTGCTAGGCCCCGCTACCCAGGGCCCAGCAGAAACCCGCGCACAAAAGAAAACCCTAAATTGCCCAATGTAATTCGGGGTAGGGTTTGTTATGCCAAACGGAGCGT
The DNA here is from genome assembly GCA_023375785.1 of Penium margaritaceum. Lineage (NCBI taxonomy): Eukaryota > Viridiplantae > Streptophyta > Zygnematophyceae > Desmidiales > Peniaceae > Penium > Penium margaritaceum. Next base: position 116,389 of record SZWC01007297.1, on the reverse strand, counting down.
GGATGGTGAACAGGTAGAAGTTGCAAGACAGAATACGATTGAGAATTTGGGGCACATGAGCAATTTATAATTAGTAGTAAGTGTACTTTGATTATATGTGTTGAAATGATCAAACATGTATACATATAAGTGTCGAGATACCAAAGAGGTATAGTCGGGATTGTTGGGTCGACCGTCGAGCGACGCGTGTGGAGTCGTGTCGTGAGTGGTCGGATTCGTGAAGCTCCGCTGAGAAGTCGGGGTGCTTTGAGGATCGACAAAGGAGATGCGACATGCCTCTTCATAAATCTAGATGTTTCTTGATGTGTCAAGAAGTCAATGGAAAGGACGAGACACTTCTGTTGATGATTCTTGAAAATGGTCGAAGCTTTTAGAAAGTGCAAGAGGGTTTGCCAGAGGACGAGGGCAGTTGGCCGGGTTGCACTCAAACTTCATAGTGAAAATTGAGGTCTCAAAGCGCGGCGGGCTATTTGTGTAATGACAGAAAGACCAACTCAGAAAGATGAGGGACTCGTGTACATCTGGTACGTAACACTTCACACCCCTTCCTTTTCGCTATGAGGTCCTGGCGCGTGCAGTGTCCCAGTAGTTCTCTCCAGGGTTCCGGTAATCAGGGTGACTTCCCTACCGCGGAAGTTCTCTCCAGGGTCCCTGTAGTGCTGAAGTGTGCTGATATGAAGCAGCAAATGAACGTACATAGTGTTGGGGCGCTTGAGTTGCGCAACCACGAGGGTTTACATGCACTCGGTATCAAATGGTCCCAACCATTGGGGTTTGAGATTTGAACAGTCGGCTCCACGGAGTTTGACGTTGGTTGAGCTGAGAACTTTGTCACCTAGGGCAAAACCATCGTCGTCAAGATGTCGTTCAGTTGCTTGTTTCATTGCCGCTTGCGTCATCGCAAGTGTCTATCGTGTTTCATCCCACATGGTGAAGTCGCATGGTTGGACATCAACCGCATGAATGTTGCTCTTTTTGTGTAGTCCAGCTGGTGTGGCGAGAAGTTTGCCGTACAGCATTTCAAACATAGTTTGACCCGATGTGGTGGAGATCGCTGAATTGTATGCGATTCTGGCTCTCAGGAGTTTTTTTGCTCAATCCGTCCCATGAGGTTCGCATCATGTTGGGAGAAGTTGTTCAAGCGTTTGGCTGGTCCGCTCGGTTTGGCCGTCGGTTTGAGGATGGGAACACAGTTCAAAGCTAGATGTTACTGCCACAGTGAGTCATCAATTTGCGCCAGAAACGTCTGGTGAATTGACCGTCCATGGTGCTCGTGATTATTCTCAGTACGTCGTGTAGCCGTACGGCGTTATTTAAAACCTGCTGCATTGTTCCCTCCGCGGTGACGATGGTCACATTCAAAAGAAAGTGAGACATCTTGGAAAAACCTGTTGACAACCAGAAGGATTGCGTTACATCCATTGGGTGTGAATGCTAGTCCTGTGACTAGCATTCACACCCATGGAGATGTCATTCCATGGTTCTGTCGGAATGCGGATTGGTTGTAGGAGTCGGGGTGGCCGTGTGCGATGGGATTCTTTTTGCTGACACGTATCGCGTGATTTTCAGAAGTTGGCCATGTGGGATTACATCTTGTCCTACTAGTAGTGTCTCGCCAGCTTCTTTAGTGCCTAGTCTTCTTTGAAATGCCCACCTGGATCAGTGTCGTGGCATTCTTTCAGCAGCATGTTGCAGAGTTCTTTGTTGGGGGGAACGACCACTTGGCAAGCGAATCGTCGCCGCAAATAGGATGCATTGTACCAAGATATTGCTTTGTCATATCTGCCATGATGGTCGTAGCTTTGTGTGAACAAGTGCTTGGGATACAGATCTCGCTATAGTTGTAGCGTTGTTGCCTTAGCCATCATATCTTGTTGACGGCCGAGAGCGTCTGTCGGGTTGGTTTTGCCTGTTTGGTACTTGATATCACAGTCGAACTCGGATTCAAGGAAATCCATCCATCGGGTTTGACATCGACTAAGGTTCGGCTGTGTCTTAAAATATTTAAGCGCATGGTGATCAGTGGGCACGTTGGATCTGTGGCATTCCACATAGCACCGCCATGTCTTAAATGCGTACGACCGCGAGCATCTCCTTCTCATGTACGACATAGTTGAGTTCCGGTCTACGTAGTTTTCTTGACATGCATGCAACCGGTTGTTCTCCGTAGCCATGGTCTTGTAGGAGGATTGCGCCAATGGCTCAATCTGACGTGTCCATAGCCATGACGTAGTCGACCGTTGGATCGGCCAATACTGTGTTTGGCACCGAGGTCAGAGCATTCCGCAAAGCGGTGAATGCTTCTTGTTCACTGTCTCCCCACCGCCACTCATTTTTTTTTAGAGTGAGGTTGGAGAGAGGCGCTGACACTCGGGCGTAACCCCGTATGAAACGCCAGGAGTAATTGCAGAAGTCAAGAAAAACTTGAATGTCTCGCACGTTGGTCGGCGTCGGCCAAACAGTGACTGCTGCCACCATTTTTGGATCCATGGTGATCTGCTTGCCATTGATGTGACCCAAAAGCTCGATCGAACGGCAACCAAAGTCAAACTTCAAGATTTTTCTGAAAAAAAAATCTTTGTAAAATGTCGAGAGCTTTTCAAAGATTTCCATCATGTTCTTCCGGGGTGAGGATGTACACTAGGATGTCATCAAGATACACCATGACAACATCTTCAAGGTACGGTGGAAAATGTTGATCATTGCCAACATGAACATCGCCGCGGCATATGTAAGTCTGGATGGCATTACCGTGAACTTGAAACGCCCGTAGCAAGTTCGGAACGCCGTCTTCTCGACGTCAGCATCTGCCACGCAAATCTGGTGGTCACCGCTGCGTGGGCCATTTTTGGTGAAAATTTGAGCCCTTCGGAGTTCGTCAAAAAGTTTGTTGGCCGGGGGAAGAGGATAGCGGTTCCTGATGTTAGCATTGTTCAACGCCCAATTGTCCATGCACATCTGCATTTAGCCATTATCGTTTTTAAAGACAATACAGGTGTGGTGTATGGTGGCGTGGATGGGTGGATGAACCCCTCATCGATCATCCTATCGAGCTACTTTTTCAACTTGGTCAGATCGTGATCGCTCGTCCAATATGTCTCTCAAACTGTGGGTTGGCTGCCAGGTTTTAGCTCGATGCGATGGTCGAGGTCCCGTTGAGGTGGTAGGGGTTTTGGGAGTTCGTCGGGGAAGTCGTCCGCAAACTCTTGGGTGAGTGGTGTGAACTCTTCGTCGGGGACCATCGCAAACTTTGTTGATGGAGATGAGGCGGATGAAGTCAATGGGGGAGATGAGTCAGCTGCTGCCACTACCGCTTCCCCATTGGCTTGAGATGTATGAGCCACACATTTTGGCTACCGCGGGTTCCTCTACTGCTTCCACCTCTGTTGTGTCTTCTGCCATCTTTTATCCCACGCGCAGAAGTTGTCGCTTGGCGCCGTCAATTTCCATGTAGACGTCACCGCTGTTCTAGTCAACCGACGGATTGTGTCGGTATAGGAAATCTCGTCAGGGAATGATTTTGTGGTCACTCATTAGACAAGATCTCTGGGCAGTTATATCCCATAGATCTCCGACTTGTAGTCATAGTGGTTCCTAAAGCCTCCATATTTATAGTCTCCCGTCGACGGGTTTCCTCCAAATACCCCTTGTTTGGTCTGCAAACCCAGCTTACAAACCATATCATTGCTTATAAAACAACGAGAACCTCCTCCATCTAATTGTATTGGTATCGTTCTTTGACTTTTGCATCCTCGAGGTTGCACTCTTAGTAGTATCACTGGTTGGTCGTCCTCGCATCCCTTGTCAAACTTTGTCATCTCAGAAACCCCTTGCGTCATAGGTCGGTCAGATGGGTGATCGTTTGGCGCAAAAGACTCCTCACAAAAAAAAATCGCGCCTTTCACTCTTGCCCTGTGCCATTTTCCGTCTCATTTTTGTGCGACTTCCCCCCCTTTATTTTGGCCTGTTACTTGCTTTGGCAGTTGCGAGCGACGTGTCCAACTTTTTTGTAATTGTAGTATGTTTGCATATCTCTCTGGTCGACGGCGTCCACTTGCACCGGAGTCGAGGGATCCCCTGATTGGCTTTTTCCGTTTCCACGATGATTGTAGTTGGGAGGTCGCCAGCCGTATGATTCCTTGATCCGAGTATTGTAGTCGACGTTGTCGATCCTTTTTGCTGCTATGATCACTCGTGGCAAGTCATTTTGGATGCCAAAAATGGCGATCGCTCACTAGATGCCTCGTTTGAGGCCATTGTTGTAGTAAAAACATAGCTCTTTGGGGGCAATGTCTGTACCAGTGATGATCTTGTAAAATCTCAGCGTGTACTTTGCAACGCAGGATTTCTGACGGAGACGTTGGAGCATTTACTGAGAGTCAGACTTCTTGTTCATTCTTGTGCAAATTGTGCGAGCATCGCACACGATAATTCATTATAGTCGGTTGGTGGTGTTATTTTGTCTTGCCATTGCGGGCTGATGTGCTCTAAGGGTAGAACGCCTACAATCGACGACATGAGACGGGCACCGTCGGCCATTGATGAGGTCATGCTGGTCATCTGCTGTCCTTGGATGGTCTTTGGATCAGACAACCACCTTCGTGCCATGCCACACAAATGTGCTTCTGCGAGGTCAATGTTATTTTGATCGTCGTTGACCATATCAGCGGTGAAGTACACCTCTAGACTCGTCAGTCATATCCAAACTATTGGTCCGTTTGAGTTTGCAGGATCGAACGGTTTGAGAGGGGCTGGGAAAATCTTAGGTTCGCTCGAGAGTTGGGTATTTCTCTCAACTAGCACCGCCTCTCGTGAACTTGCGTTGCGAAGAGCCTCCATTGCGATGTGTGGCTATTGGAGCACATGGCTGCTGATTTCCTTGAGCACGGAGACACGGTTCTCCAGTTCCTTGTTGATGTGCACCTGTCGTCCAATGCCTCCTATCATTCCTGCTGTCGATGGGAATGTCGTGTTTACCACCGCTGGATCCGCAACGCGATTGGTCATTGAGGCCATAGAGGTTGATCCAGCTGCCAAATAGCCTGCCACGCTAGTGTCTGCTGCTGCTGCAGGGTTTGCGTACATAGGCACGTTCTGCTCTTCCATTGTCGAAGTCGTCGACGAAAAATCGCTGACGGTCATCAGATGCACTCGCTCACTTCACGTCGTAGTCACGAATTCTGCGAATCCTTGACGTGCGAGATGCGCTGACGGCTTGTGTGAGGTAGTCCTTTGGATGGGTAAAGTAGTCGGATGCTCCCCCAGCACTGCTGCGCTGTGATACCAAGTGTTATGCCAAAAAAGCGTAGATGGTTGATAGGGAGAAATTACAAAGTAGTACACGATTGAGGATTTGGGACACTTTAGCAGTTTGTGATTAGCGGTAATTATACTTCGATGACAAGTGTGAAAATGATCAAACACATATATATACACAAGTGTCGGGTTACAAATGAGGTATAGTCAGGGTCGTTGGGTCGACCGTTGAGCGATGTGTGTGGAGTCACCGTCGTGAGTGGTCGGATTTGACAAGCTCCGCCGAGAAGTTAGGGTGCTTCGAGGATCGATGACGGAGATGCAAGATGCATCTCTATAGATCTATATATGTCTCAATGTGTCGTGAAATTGATCGAAAGCTCGTGACACTTCTATTTATGATTCTTGAAAGTGGTCAAAGTTGTCAAAAGGTGCGAAAAGGTTCATCAGAGGGCGAGGACAGTTGACTAGATTGTCGTCGACCGTCGGAGTGAAAATCGAGGTCTAGACGCGTGGTGGGCTATTTGTGTTATGACAGAAACACCCACTCGGTAAAGATTGAGGACCCGTGTATGTTTGATATGTAACAGTGTTTGTTAAGGTTTGCATGTAAAACCTGTGGGGTTTGTGAGGTAGGAAAAAAACAAGTGTTTTTGCTTGAAGTTGAAAACAAGCGTTTTCGCTCAATCGCGATTGAGCGATGAGACCTTTTTCTCTTTTTGTTTCTTTTTTACGCGCAAACCCCCTAGTTTGATGTAGGGTTTTGTATTTTGCACGGGCTTCATCCGTGAAAAACATACAAAGCCCTAAATTAAACCAGGGGGTTTGTGTGTCAAAGGAAAGAAAAATAAAAGAGTCCATTGCTCAATCACGATTCTCGCGTGGGAGCGAGAATCGAGAGGCAGGTCAACACGCCCCACCTCGCTTCGAAGCAAGGTTGGGCATGTCGACCCCCTCACAACGCTCGATCAGCGGCGCATGCCGCCGATCGAGCATGGTGAAGCGAGTAGGCAGGGCAGTCCTATGTTTTGAGGCACTGGGCAGGGCATTCATGTAATTTGCTCGTTAGGTAGAAGGTCACCAACCCCCTTGCGGATAGGGTTGAAGGGGTATTGTGCCCTAGGGGAAATTTTCTTTTGACTGTTATCCATTATTCACTTCTCTTAGCGTGGGCCTGACGTTTCATTCGATCGCCATTTGTCTTGCCTCAATCAAAAACCACCATCAATAATTCACACCACCCTCTCTCCCCCATGTACAATGTTTTCCCGCTCTTTATTACACTGTGCAAAACGTAACTTCTTCATAGAGATGAGGTGCGTGACAAAAGACACTTCGAGGATTTAGGACAAATGAATAATGGGCATAATAATCCTTCTACCCAATCCGTGAGGAGGTTGGTGACGCCCTTCCTGGTAAGATACATAGGCACCCTACCTACTCGCTTCACCATGCTCGATCAGCGACATGCGCCGCTGATCAAGCGGAGCAAAGTGGGGCATGTCCACCCCCTTGCGATGTTGCTCCCACACGAGACCGCGTTCGAGAGATGACATCTCTGTATTTCTTACAACATGCGAACCACCTTGTTTGATTCAAGGGTTTTCTATGTTTTGCATGGGTGGGGCCTGTGAAAAACATTTTACCCTACATCAAATCAGGCCGTTTGCATGTCGACAAAAAAAAAACATGTCATCGCTCGATCGCGGTCAAGCGAAAACGCCCGATTTCGAGATCTCGCGGAAACGTTCATTCTGATATTTTTTCTGAGCATGTAATCCAACCAGTTTTGAGATGCAAACTGTAGTCAGACCCAACCCTGAATTACATTAGGGGTTTTGGGGTTCTATTATTGCGCAGACTCTTGATGGAACCCGAGATAGCAAGGCTCATTGGTTTCCCTTTCAACGCATTGGGAGTCTTGGACCCCCCATACAAACAACACGCAAACCCTCAAGAAAACATTCACAAATCCCTCGAAAGAGGGTTTTGTGAATGTGCAACAAAGCTGTCGACTCCTGCATGTTGACATTGCATCGCATGCAGTGTCGACATGCCACAATTTCTTGTTGTTTGCAAGTAAAATGTCAGGGTTCCCAGGTCAGTGGGTAGGGGAGTGTTTTTCTTCTGAATACCAGATAAGATATCAATGTTATTCCAACCACTAAGTAGGATGTACACACAATCAAGTTTTATGGGTAATCCCCACATGTACCTATGAATAATTTTTGTTAAGCAGTTAGTGTACGTCAAAGACAAGTATCGAGTTAGTCGAGCACATATATACAATGTCGAAAATGAAAGTGAGTCAAATGTTGGGTCCTTGGCGCTCGAGTTGAGTAACGTGTGTGAGTGGCTGCTTCGAGAAGCTCCACCAAGTAGTCGCGGGGCTCTGCAAATATCGAGACACGTCTTTATAAAGGTCTAGCTTTAGCAAGAAGTTGACTGAGGAATATCAAAACATCAAAATGGTTTGCGACACTTATGTCGACCATTATGGAATGTTGTCGAAGCTGTTAGAAACTTGTGGAACGGAACACCTCAGGTCAGGTGAGGTGGCCAAACTTCCCTTGACCAATCGGCGTAAAAATCCTGAAATCTTCAAGCGATGGGCCACAAATGTAAAAACAGAAATGGGCACTTGCTGAGTTCAAGGACTTGTGTATATCAGGGACGTAACACTTCCCCCCATTTTGACCATGACGTCCCGGCACGTAAGCAGACAGAGGGAGGTGATGCCGTAGTAGTAATTAATTATTTAATCAAGTCATCAACGTCTTGGAGGTTGTCCTATGGCTCCAAACTATTGTGCGCGGCATGGTAGCCATGTCACTTGACCAAACACTTGGTCATTTTTCCATCGGCATCAGAGTTTGAGGATGTGTTCAATCATGTACTCAGTATTACCGTCCGCTTGGAGAAGAGTGAAAGGTGCAAAATCTCTGTCAGGGAAGTTTGTACTAGGATCCTGGTAGTGCTTTAGTTTCCTGATGTGGAAGACAAGATAAATTGCCATGTTGTTAGGCACGAGAAGTCAAGCAACGACAGTGATTTGTTTTTGCTCGATCTGAAACGGTCCCAACCACGGAGATTTGAGTTTAAAAAACTCCTATCCTCAGAGTTTGATTTTTGCTCGGCTAAGAAGGATGCATTCTTCAGCACTGAACATATCATTACTGCGATGGTGATCAACCGCTTGCTTCATAGCTGCTTGAGTCCTAGCGAGGGTCTGCCTTGTTTCCTCCCAAGTGCTGGAGAAGTCCATGCGGTGGATGTCACCCGTGGGGATGTTGCTCTGATTTTGTATTCCAGCCAGTGTGGCGGGAAGTTTGTCGTATTTTACCAGTTGTGATGGAAGTGGTGGACTTGTATGTGTGTTTGGCGGCCGGTAGCTTGGCTGCCCAATCGATGTCATGCAGCTCGCATGATGTGCGCAATAGTTGATTAGTGTCTTATTGGCCCGCTCCATTTTCCCTTTAGTTTGTGGATGGAACACAGTTCATAGCTGGATATGACTACCATAAGGCGTCATCAATTCGTGCCAGAAATGGCTAATGAAGCAGCCATCTCCATTGTTGATGATGGTATGTGGTACACCATGCAGTCATACGATCTGGTCTAAAAACAGCCACGCTTTTCCTTTTGTGGCGATGGTGGTTGTCATCAGGATGAAGTGTGATATCTAAGAAAATCTATCCACCACGACGAGGATGGATTCGGAACCCTCGGGAGTGATGTGTAATCCCATCACAAAATCTATGCTGATGTGAATCCACAGTTCCATCGGAAGAGGTAGGGGTTGGAGTAGACAGGATGGCCTCATTAGATAGGATGGACTCTGACAGGTATCACACAATTTGTAGAAGGCCGGCCTGTATCTTGTCCTACCAATAGTATTTTTTCACCTTCTTGAGCATGTTTCCCTCACCAAAATGTCTACTTGTTGTGGCATTCCTCTGATAGCATTCTTTGTAGCTCCTTTTTTTGTGGAACGATGACTTGGTGAGTGAATTGTTTGTGCAAGTACGGGTTATCGAACGAGAACTTGATCTAACTGTACCTGCCGAATTCCTTGTAACCCTTTTCGAACAGCCTCGCGAGGGACGGGTCTCGCTCGACCGCTTGTCGATCTCGGCCATCAAATCTGGTTGTCTGCTTAGAGCATCCACCATATTCGTTTTTCCAGGCCGGATTCAATGTCGTAGTCAAAGTTAGATTCCATGAACTCCATGGGACCTGGTTCTTGGGTCATTTATACATCAAGTTTTTCTCCACCGATATGGATCTATGTCACATCCTAGACTTCCCTTTCAACTCAACCTCCATTCCCTTTTTCAGACAACCCACCCACAAGATCTGGATCCCCTCAACTCTCAAATCTCAAAATGCTTCCAATGCATACCGAGGACACTATCCGACTTTGGTTTGGGAGCCCAGCATTAGGACCTTCACACTGACTAAGAACCAACAAAAAAGAACTCCACTGTCATTAAGTTAATGAGTCAGGTTCATCGTTGGTGACTCAAAACCTTTCTCCCTTTGTTGTTGAGAGTATCAGTTAACTCTTACTATGGGTGGTTTTAGTAGGTGCAACTCCCACTTAACCCCTCGAGATACCTCCCATCACATGGTTTCCTCACGTGAAACAATAGATCCCTATATAGTTACTACTAGAAGGTATTGGTGTAGGTTTCTACTTCTGAGACAAAAGAAAAAACAAGAAAAATTCCTTTCTATGCCCATATGGAATAGACTGAAAATGATCACTCCTCCCTTTGTCCTCATGTGAGACCCTCACGTGTCCCCACCTTAGGACACTGACTTAGTGCATATCGAAGGACAATAAACACGATTTGTCACTACATTGAAAGAATCAGTCCCGTATGCCCTTGCTTCAAAACAATGAACCCCATTCGCCAACCCGCTTTTTCCATGCTCAAACAACAGAATGCATAACTCTTTGAGCATGGAGGAAAGGTCATGCAACACTAAATGGTGGTCCTCATAAGTGATGGCTGCAATCACGTGGGGGAGGAGAGAGGGGAGTGCTATGGTGAAAAAATGTTGGCCTACATCTACCGACCGGTATTCTTTACGTCTAATGGACTCTTTCCACCCCCACTCCCATGCCTCTTGTTTAGTCCCTTTCCGCCAGTGTTATATGGAGTGAAGCATGGATAGCTTACCACAATGAGGTGCTGTAATGAACTTGGTCTACTTTGCGTTTAACATTTGAACCAAAATGTAGGCCCTCATAAAGTGTGGTCCAAGGAGAGTGAGTGAATGGCCGCCTCAGCCATTTCAAGTGAGACGCGTCGCGGTGAAACGGACAGGGTTGTCATAGGGCATTATTGAAAACATGCACCCTTGTCCTACTTGTTCCACGTGGCATTGCCACGTTAGAAACATGACCACGGCCACACCCTAGGAGTGGAGGAGTGACTTGATGCATTTTCTATCGTGACACTCATTTCACTCCAACTTTGGCCAAATGTTTTTTCTTTAAGGCTAGAGTTGAGATAGAATCTAGTCCATACATGTTTTTTTGGGATTAGGCTCCTCAAAATGTGAGCCTTGAGCACCCAAAGTACCCAATAACTATTTGACGACCATTTTTAAGATAAAAATAATCCTTGACTACACTAACCCCCCTTCTTTAAACCATCCCAGTTTGTTTTTGCTCAAAGAGGTATGATCATTGCAAAATTCATTATTAAAACAATGCAACAAGATGTGCAAGCAAAATCACATATGTGAACTCTTGTCATCCGCAATACGGTTGCGTCACATTCACGTAAAAGCAATCACACACATGTTGTTTATGTGACTTTTCTTCTTTACATGTAACATTCAGTGTTGATTGCGTGATCCCTTGGCTCTTGTCAAGATGAGACACATACAATCCATGAACATTCTACACAAGTGTTGGTGATTCTTCACCAAAGACTCATCACATGTGTGCATCATTAACATGTTTGATTCCTTTTGGGCCGTACACTGTCAACAATGTCTTGCCAGTGTAGAATGTTTCCACATTCCATGTTGTACTTGTTTTATAAGTTGTTGTGGTGGGGTATCCTTCCCCTGTGCATGGGGCGTCCCTACAACCAAGTAACTGGGCGCCCCGGCGGAAACTGTCCAGGTCAATGCAATGCTTCCCATGTTGTCTGGACATAATCTCTTCAAATGGGTTGTTGCCAAGGGGATACCCTCCCGGGGGTATATGGAAATCAGTCCTCTCGGTTTGTAACCACATGTAGGTCTACCGGACCTCTTTTGAGGTCCGGTAGACCTACATGTGGTTACACAACCAAGCTCCTACAACCTACATGTGGTTACACAACCTACAAGTCTCAAAAGAGGTCCGGTAGACCTACATGTAACCCAACCAAGCTCCTCTATGCTCATGCAAATTGCATGCTAGCTTGTTCTTAGGCTTGGGAGGCACCAAGATCCTAAGACAAGTTTTTTTAGCGCAATGGTTTTCCTTTTCAAAGCTTCCACTCATCCTTAAGAGACGCCGAATTGGTCGTTTGGCATGCACAATTACCGTCAAAGTCCATCATCGGACACGAAAGTACTCCGACGTAGACAATGTTTGTCTAAACCATCATCCCCTCATTTCTATCGGACATGGGTACCATAGGTTGTTGCTTATGTCCCATTCAAAAGAATATTACTAAAAACCAGGTTAACTGAGGTAACTGATGTCGATGATCATGGATCGCATCCACAAAAAAAGTGTTCGTAACATGATTTTTACCGAAGGGGTGTACGATGATCACAATCCATGTGGTACAAATTGGAACGACACCTTTCGGGTGTCAATTCTATGTGAATGTGATTGAACACTTCCGAATCACATTCGGTGATCCCAAAATGACCAATCCCTACATCGTTTTGTTCGTGTGATCGTGTCCTATGATTCAATTTGGGAACCCATCAATGGGTTGTCCAAATTGCAGGCCTTTTTAGACATTCGTAATCACCTTCCCTTGTCAGGAAAACGTGCAACAATTGTGAAAAGGATCTCGTATGGATATGACTCCCAAGAGTACGTCTTTGGGCATGTTTGCCAAGTCACAACAATTTGTGTTTCTTTAATTGTTCTCATCTATTATATTCTTCTTCCACATGCCTTGCACGAGGCACTTGTAGAGAATGTTGTTCTCATCAAAGAAATCTAAAGAACAACCACCATAACGACATCCAAAAACATATTGTACTTGTGTTTGACAATGTACATCAATTGAACCATCCCCAAAACCATGGGGGTTCACCCACTTCGCCATGACCTTCCGGGTCAACATGCTTGGTTCAACTACACGGTTGTCAAATGTGATTTCCATCCATGGATGAAAAATATCATTTTTCAATAATCCTTGTTCCATGTAAAGGAATGTGGTGGTACCAAGAGAGGTTTGCTCCATGATCTCAGTCAAAGATTGGTTTTGTTTCAACATCAGTTGCTGGTGTTGTTTTTCACATTAATGCAACATAGATGGTGCTACACCATACCTTCAGTATAATTAGAATCCATCTCCATTATTTTTGGAGAGCGTGACATACACCAGTGGTGTACCGTATCACGATGCCCTAAAGTGTAAGACACCTTCAAAATGAAAACTAGTTATGTGGTTGGTCAAACCACCGACCACATGGGTGCCAAGACATTATTGGCATGAAGCAGTTAGCTTACAGTTATTCTACATGTTCATAAGCTTTGGATGCAAATTTTAGACCGTGATGGGATCCAAGCTGTGGCATAACTGGTTTGTGGAAAACTATGGGATCATTTTAAGACCCCAGAATCATAGTAAGGAGTGTCGCTTGTTTTCTGTGAAAATGGAAGTCTCACATAATAGTGGATTAACTCATGTCACCGACACCAGTTTGCACATTTTTGTCTGTCAGTATCCATGACATGTTCACTCATAAATGATTACAGACTAAAGGTGTCATCTTCAACTTTCACTTGTGTTCGACATTTGGTCAATCGTTGTCACACATCAAGAAGCTACTTCCATCATCTTCGACCACTACACTTCATAACCATTGAGTAGTTATTCAAGGCTATCATCCTTGAAACAATCAATCATGGACCAAAATCTACATCGGCCATGACGAATGATGCACATAACCTTTGAAAGGTACTAATGTATCTACTATATCCTGTTTACACATACCATGATGTCAGCCCTCTATGATTAAAGTCGGAGTGCTCAAACACTAGTTCTGTTCAACATCTCATGACATGGTCATAACATGGGCTTAGTCATCAAATGTTCACATTTTTCTTTTGATACTGTAGCGCAATAGGATGTGCAATGTTAGAATTTCAGATCGTTGAATGCCACAGGAACTTTATGGACAGCGCAAAACCAATCGCTTAAACCAGAGCAGATCAACACAGGCGCTCACAGCCAGATCTGCTCAACCAGAGATAGAGAGAATTAACTCCATAAACTCCATTCATCAGAATTCACGAACTCCTGGGTACAAGAACTACAGGCATCTAGTACTTGATAGAATTAACAAATGAGGAGCTATAGCTGACTCAAATCCTGCTACACTCGCCTTCATCCCTGGTCTGTCTCGCTCCACAACAGCGGTTCTGCCGTCTGGCGCCGGCACCTGCCGTCTGTGTACTGTTCCTGTTGTTAAGCTTGGGTTCTGGTCACACACGGTCTTCGGTATTCTTGAATAGTACTGCTCCTTGTTGTATTTCGGTATGATCTGTCCTCGTGCTGTTTATATATTGGTCGTACGCCGTCGATTTGCAATCGGACGGTCTTTGACTTTTGTGTCATCGATATTCTATCGATGCCACACTCCCCCCCCCATATGCCCGCACTGATTCCCCTCTGCTCCAAAGCGGACTGGTGGACCGGTACTCTATTCTCTGTTTTTTCTCTTTCGAGATGCCACATCAGCCTCCTGCCAGAGCTCTGCTCAGGCTACCACCTTCAGACCACTTTGCACCAAACTAAAAAGCCCTCTTCAATATCTTCTGCTCGTGATCTTCACACTGTCGAATAAAAGGTACACATGAATGGGCAGGGGAGGCATGGAACTATCCTCTCTCCTGGCCCAGCGGCAGACGAAGGACACAGAGTAGATCAGGGTAGAATGTAGGTTGCGGAGGGTCAGGGGAGAGAGCGGCGTCTCTCCCCTGGCCCTCTGCGTTATGCCATTTTAGAGCATACCCTTTTATGCTTTTTCCAACATGAAACTTTTGTAAAGCACTTCATGAACACACCAAACAACTTACTTGGTCAAATGGTACTAACGGTTTTTATCTGAAACATCAACTAATCTCGTTAGCTGGATCAAATGTCAAAAAATTGATTTGATCATTTTTCTATTAGCGTGTCCATTACATGATGTTGTGATCGACACATCATAGTGAATGCAATTTTTTTGTGCATGTCGTGCACGTTTTCCTTGCACATCACATATCCAATTTCAGATGACTAAAGCAATGGTATTAATCACATACCTTGTTCCATTAAAGAGAGGGTTGTCTTTGGTACTTGGTCATGTTTGCCGACATCTTACAATCATACAATCTGTGCATGTTTTGGAACTGATGCTCAACCGATTGGACTTTTGTAGCACGTTCCATCTATGGGTACGACGGAGTTCTTCCATTTTTAGGATGGTCCAAGTCTGAGGAAATAATTCTCATAGCGCATGTGATTCACCCGTTAAACTTGTGCTTGTACTTAATTCAGAATTATCTTTTTTTACTGATGTTGGTGGAGCCAAAAAAAACAACTTAAAACGGCCAATGTTGTCAACGATGACTGAGATCATATCGTTAGAGTCATCCTGGTACATCCTATTTGATTGTTTTGAGACATACCCATTGATTATCTCTTTTGAGATTTTGGCCGTATGATCATCCACAAGTTTCTTGAGACATCTCTTAAATGTCACATGACATCTTTTGCACTTGTAACACGCCCTTGGTGCACTTGCTATCAGAACCACCACAAGTATATATCATCCACTTTTGTTTGGCGGTTCTTTGAAAAAAATATAGTTGTATTAATAGGGTGCAATGGACACCCATGTTATTGATGCAATCGTCACATATGGAATGTGCTGTATCATCGACAGTGATATGGCGAGTTCATGTCCATAATGAATTCGGCACTTGCATTGATGGTGTAGGTCGTACACTAAAGGTGCAAAACAGAGGAAATTTTGACAGATTGGAACATCTCATACATCCATGTTTAGCCGTGAGGTTTCTTTGGGATCGTTGAGTGTATACATACATTCAACATACAATAACAGAATATAGAATGAGACATGTGGGGCGGAAGTGCCTGAGTCGAGCGACGCATGCGATGCGACGTCGTGAGAGGTCATTATGAGAAAAATTTCCAAAAATTCGGTTTTGATAATATCGAGGAACATCTTATGCAATTTTAGTGCCGTGGAGAAGTCCACCAAATAGTTTTCAAATGCAGATACAATTCGTAATAGTTCTGTTGACACTTGGGAAAAGTGGCCGAAGCGGTTTGAACTTCCTGGGACGAAACATAGAAATTAGGGTAGGTGGCCAAAACTTCCCTCGGCTGATCGGCATGAAATTCCAAAGGTCAATGTGCGGTAGGCCATCAATGTAATGACAGAAATGTCCATGTAAGGATTTTGAGGACACGCGTATGTCAGTGGTGTAGCATGTCTCCACTTTTTGCTGCGACGTCCCGGTTCATTGCACGACACACCATACTCCCGAGATAATGTGCATAGTAATAGTCATAGTCATAGTCATAGTCATAGTAAGAACGGAAGTTCTTGAACAGCTACGACATTTGGTCACATTGTATGATCTTGACTTTTTTCAAATTTTTCTGACCGAGCTCTGCTCGACTCTTGCCGTTGCTGTGACTTCCACAATCACGATCCAAAATGAAACGCTAAACGTACCCACAAAAGTTGAGCGGTGAGCCCCTTCCCACCCACTGACCCTCTCCTCCTTCCTCGTTGTTGTGGTTCACGGTTCATGTCTGCGGTCAAGATGACTGACACAATTTTGAGCTAAGAACTAAATGATTACTTCCACGTATCATTGGAAATACCCCACCAAATTTCTGCTCACATGCGGACAAGACAGAACCTATTTTTGATCCAGGGTTGAACAGTTTGGTAATTGATTAGTCTACAAATATTCCTGGGATTAGGGTAGGCCCCACTAGAACTTCTCTTGATTTGATGATCAACATCACCTGTAGCGCGGGCCCGCTTCTCCACATTGCTTGAGGGCATCCTAGGCATGTGGACGGTTAGACGGGATGGGTTGAGGGTCAGAAATCCTTAATCATCACGGTTTTGGCCCAGTAGGCCAAGCTTCCCATCCAATGTTTTACATCATATAGGTTGTTGTAGGCCTCCAAGCTGCTCTGCAAGGCATCATAGCCCTGCCATTTGAATAGATACACGGTGAATTTTCCACGGTGTACTTCAAGTCTTCCTCAGTTGCAATTAGAGGTGGGCCCACACGAAAAATCTCCTATGGTGTACTTCAAGTCTTCCTCAGTTGCAATTAGAGGTGGGCCCACACATCTCTGTCCGGGAATCGCTTGTTGATTTCCTAGTAGAGTGAAGGACTGAGGAACTAATGGTGCTTTGATTAATCATCTTCGCGAGCATTTGGAAAGTCTCATCCTGGATTCTCGCAAAGTCTTGTTGCTAGATGTTTACTAATGGTGCTTTGATTGAACGGCAAACAAGTTAGAGTTGAGGAGACTTTGCCATGAACTACTTCCAATGTAGATTTTACGGTTGTGACGGATGTCACAGATAAAATGCGATTGGCGATTGGTATCTTGACACCCAGGTCAGTGCCATGTGCCTCATATAGAGTTTGGAGTATTTTTCTAAGCATATGATTTGTGCATTTGTTTTATTCATCATTCCAAGGATAAAAGGTGATAGATAGCTGGATCTGTCTGCCGTAGTGAGTCATAAGCTCCCACCAAAGTTTACTCATAAACCGCCTATCACTGTCGTTGCTGATGGAGGAGGGGACACCCTCTATTCGAATGATGTTGGTGAGGAAGCAAAGAGCAATTCCCAAAGAATCGACCTTGATAGTCCTCATAACAAATCAGGACATCCTCAAAAACCGATTGACCACTATGATTATTAAATCAAACCCCTCTGGTGTGAAAAAAAATCCCTTTCCAAAATCCATGAAGATGTAAAACCATGGTCCTTTGGGTACAGTTAGTACCCAAAGAACCATGGAGGATTTGGATTGTCTCAAATTATGGAATAGAGACACATTAAATATATTATAGTAGTTTTTAATGTCAGTTTGTCTTGTGTTCCTCCAGTTTTACTTCACAAGTTTCTCGAGAGTTTTATCCTCGCCAACATATCCACATGGACTGGTGTCGTGGCAATCCTCTAGTAGTTTGTAACAAATCTCATTACTCGGGTGTACAATGACCTAGTGAGTAAATCACCTTAGTCATTAGGGGTCATGAAACCAGAAACTCGTTTTATTGTACCCACCAAACTCCTAGAAGCATGTTTCAAAGACCCTCGCGAGGTACGAGTCTCATTTGACAACAAACATGCTGATCTCAGCCATCAAGTTTGCCACAGATTGAAAGCACCCAGTGGATTGTTTTTTTTTTTAACTGGTACTTGATGTTGTAGTTGAACTCGGATTCCACAAATTCCATCCATCGAGTTTGTTGACGAATCATACCTGGCTGTCTCAAGATATTCTTATGATTGGTGGTCACTACGGACGTCATATCGTGGCACATCGCCACATCTTGAATATGTGTACACAACCACCAACATCTCCTTTTTACACACTCCATACTTCAACTATGGTATATTTTTGACATATACACAACCGGTTGTTCTCTAAGAGTCATTGTCTTTGAGGAGAACAACTTTGATTACTCAACGTGACATGTCGGTGGCCATTATCTAGTCCATCATTGGCCTGTAATCAAGGTCAGAGCATTCCTCAAATAGTTGAACGTTTATTCTTTGTTATCTCCTCAACTCCACTCAGCGGTTGTACAAGTAAGATTGGAGAGAGGCACCGAAACTCCAGTGTAGTACTTCACAAATCGATAACCGTAGTTGTAAACCCCCCCAAAATACCCAGACGTTGCAAATGATTGTGGGCGTCGACTAGTCAATGACGTTCTCCTAAGTATTTGGGTCTATCTTGATTCGTCTTTCACCAATGATGTGGACCTAAAACTCGATCAAAAGGAAATAGAAGTTGTACTTTAAGAGTTCTGCACATAATCTCTATCTTTGTCAAATCTGAAGAACTTGTTGGAGATGCCAATATTGCTCCTTCAAGATGCGGTTGTGCACAAGGATGTCATAATGATACACAATGACAAATTCATCTAGACACGGCCCAATAATAGTTATCATACCTACCATGAATGTTGTTTGGATGTTCGTGAGTCCAAATGGCACAACCGAGAACTCAGAATGCCCATTTGGGTGTAGAACGCCGTCTTTTCACTACCCTCATGATAGCCACTGTAAATGTTTACTTTGGTGAAGATATTGGTTCCGTGGAGTTGGTCAAAATGTTTGTCTACGCGTGGAAGAGGGTAGCGGTTCTTGATAGCAATTTCGTTTTACTTCTTATAGTCCATGCACATTTGCATCTTGCTAGATTTTTCACCAGAAGAATGTGGCTTATGGTGACATGGACAATGTGATGAAATCCTATCCAAAAATTTCTACGATTAGTTTTTCCAGCCCGGCCTTTCCATATGTTTCCTCGGCTTTCGGGTCTATTTGATGCCCAAATCTGTATTGCAAAGATATCTCTCAAGGCAGTTCATTGGGGAAAAACCCTTCCTTATCCTAGAAGAATGATGTGAACACCTCTGGAAGAGCTGAAAAAGTGTCAAGTGTGTCGTGGAAAAGCCCTTCAGTCTCGTCCCAAGTCCGCAAAACATCTCAAACAAGTCTGCGATACTCAGGTTTTGGCCAATGTATGCCAGATCCTATAGAGGCTACATGAGACCTATTAAAGAAGAAATTCAGTGACTAATCTAGATATCGCAATCCAGAGAGAACAAGGTGTCAGACAATGATTAAGGACACAAGTGAATTTCCTAGAGAAGGCATGGATCAATGGCAGGCAGATTGCGTGAGACAAGGGAGGGCGCTGCCACCTCAAGAGCTTGGCGAGCATATGTCTCTGCACTCAACGTGGATCACCACCGACCACTGAATGTGCACACTCTAAACATGCAATAGCATGTATGGGAAAGCATATACAGAGAGGGTTATCAATTTTTGCCCTTGTGTTTTGTACCTTTCATCTGACATCTCCTTGAGCCATCCAAAGCGCATCAAAACTGCATGAACAAAGCCAATGCAGTCTTTTGGTGGAGTCGAAGATTATTTCCATGTTAGATTGCCATTCACCTCTACAGCTGCAACATCAATGGCGTATGCAGACCAGGGCTCCACGGCAGCAGCAGCAGCTGCCTGGACCCAGACCTGCTTTTCCCCATTTGGGGGCACTCACAGTGGAGGTCTAGGCTTGCCTTGCGGCAACGGTCATGGGACTCAGAGGGGCAGATTTTTCAATCAGACTGGTCACTTTCCTCTAGCGTTAGATGACGGGGTGATAACATTTGCAGCAACAACAGCCATCTCACCACAGCACCACAACCTTTGTTGGGGTATGGACAATCCAGAAGAAGCCACTTTTGGTTTTCCACTTCAGCACCAAACCCTTGCAACAGATGCCTGAACCACCTGGGTATCATGGACTGCTCGTGAATTAAGTGCCGCCATTTACATATGCTCCAGTGTCAGTGTAGGACAAGTGTGTGTACCATAACATAGCAACTGTGCACGCTTGAGACACGCAGGGAGTGACCCCTGCCACATTTCCTCCTGATAACACAGCTTCTCCTTATTCAGGTCCGCGCCTTGCGTGCACTGATGTCACTATGTAGCACACTTGGTTTGACATAGTGGTATCACATCACACGTCACCAGATCGTGAGTTTTTTGTGTCCATGTGTGCAACACATACTGTGGAGGACAAGCTCAGGGTAAGTGCTAAGGGTTGAGGGAATTGGGATTGCTACACTGAGAGCACCAAGGGGGATTATGTGGCTGACTGTGGTTTTGTACATCCCTCAGCCAAGTCTAAACGTGTTGTCTGGCAGGCGATTGGATCGTCAATCGGGCCTGTCAATACTATTGGATGCATGGTACTTGATGCGTGGGGATACTGATGGCTTGTGTACCCTTACACGCTGGCATGTTGCATCGCCTGACCTTGTTCCCTACACTGCCAACCACCCATGCAAAGACCCACATCATGACCAAATCATTTGAAACCCGCACTTAACTCATCCACAGAGGAATGACACACATCAACAATGAACTGGTCACTGATCCACTAAGACACCGGCCTGCACATAGACTTAGCCTCGAGGATTTCCCTCACGGCCTAGAACCTGGCTGTCTTGATTGTCAGGAAGAAAAATCTCACAGACAGAGCTTGCCCATGTCATATCACGTCACGGAGGCACCCTTGTATGAAATGCCCTCGATTAGCCATACCTCATGGAAGGAAGGAAGGAAGGAAGGAAGAAAGGAAGGAAGGAAGGAAGGAAGGAAGGTAGGAAGGAAAGAAGGAAGGAAGAAAGGGAGGATGGACGGAAGGAAAAATGGACGGATGGACTGACAAACGGACAGACAGACTGATGGATAGACAGGTGGACGTACGGACCGACGGACGGACGGATGGACGGACGGACGGACGGATGGATGGACGGACGAACAGATGGATGGACAGACCGACGGAAGGACTCATGGAAGGACGGACAAAAAGATGGATGGATAAATGGATGGATGGATGGAAGGATGGATGGATGGATTGGTTGATGGATGGATGGATGAAGACAGAGAAAACAGAGCAAGCAAGAGAGAGAGAGAGAGAGAGAGAGAGAGAGAGAGAGAGAGAGAGAGAGAGAGAGAGGGAGAGAGAGAGAG
>SZWC01007297.1:55886-82378 GCA_023375785.1 Penium margaritaceum | reverse complement strand
CTATATCTATATCTATATCTATATCTATATCTATATCAATATCTATATCTATATCTATATCTATATCTTTATCTATATCTATATCTATATCTATATCTAAATCTATATCTATATCTATATCTATATCTATATATATATCTTTATGTATATATTTATGTATATATATGCATTTCTATTCTATTTCTATATCTATATCTATATCTATATCCATATCTTTATCTATGTTGTTTCTACATCTAAGTTCATATTTATGAGTTTGGTGAAAAAAAGCTGTCTACATATTTGAATACATAAACATGTTTTTGTGTAAACAATGTATTCATATTTACATGATTATAAAAATTCAACGACGACATGTAATATTTATTCATCGATTTTCGTATTTTTATAAATTTGATTACCTTTTGTAAAAAAATTCATTTCGTTCTTTATAAAATAGAGCAATAAAAATGAACGGATTTACGCAAAGAATGTACAAGGAAGATGAAAAGCATCTTATCAGTTTCGAATTTACGTATTTCTGTGATTGAATCATATTGTTTGTTTTGCATGTTCCTACAGCCTCATGTTATCATTGTGGACCCCACGTCAGTGTCAAACAGAATCATATACGTGGAGTCTGGTACAAGCATGTTCAGAATGTAAAGTGGAGACACCTGTGAAAATGTTGTCGCGGTCGACTACCCGCATGTTTAGTCTTGACTTTGTGTTTCCTTGGTGTTCGCTGGATGCATCATGTCCATTTTCTTGCTGGGCTTTCGGCCTTCACATGTTCGCACTTCTCCTCTGGAAGAACCCGAAGCGGGTACTTAAGAAGTGGGTTGATGCTGCTTAGTTTTAAAATTCCCCCATCGAAGGACAAACATTTCACATCCCCCGTGTAATCTTTTCCGCCATTAGCCAACCCCCATCGAGGACTTCGCTGCATTTCGTCCCCGTATGCGGCCTCGTCTGGACTGATTCACTACTCATTGTTGACGAATGCTGGCAACGGTCAGCTCGGTCGCAGAAAACGACAAGAAAAGACTGCCGTCGGTTCCCAGAGAACGGAAGTGGGCCATATGCGCACGTCGGTACAATGGATGTGCAGGCGGTGGAGGCGTCAGCACTTCATCACACTGGAAGCACGAGTGGCCAGATTTTCGTAGACGGCCTCGTCCGAAGAATCCAAGAAGGAGGGCTTTAAATCCGATGTAGTACAACCCCGCTCAAGAAAGGTGCTGTTCAGAAAATAACCACTTTCCAAGCACTGGGCTCTGGCCGGCTTCGAAGTGTAGGGCTGAGGCAGGGAGTCGTTGGTCGTCGTCGTTGGCTCGACCGCGGCTGGATTGTTGAGTTGGGATGCTGGGTAAGCTAAATCCACACGTGTATGCACGTTTTTTTTACTATTCGGACTGAATTTCGTCAGATTTTTCACTATTTCATCGGCGGCTGTCCAGCGATAGTTGGACACCAATGGCATGCCCCATGGAATGTATGCCAGGCACCTTTCTGAATTGAAGCCCTGTCGAGCGCCATAACCGCGTCCATCGGATCGGGAGTTAGGTTGCCACCATGTCGTCGTGGACTGGATTGTGGCATGTCCATCTCGATCGTGACACATGCAATAAAACAGCAGCTCCCAACAATGCTTCAACAACCGCCTAACAAACACCCAACCATCGACCCGCGATATCTCAGCTTTCCTTGGCAATCGTTTGCTTGAACTCGCCATCCATTTTGATCGACAACAAAACATCTCACTGTTCTGCGAGTTTCATACATTGAATCCATAATTGATCGCCGAGGTAGAAAGGAGGTCGTCGAAGCCAGTAACCCCAAATTTTGGCATCCGTTTCTCCATTCCAACCGCGCATAATGCCACTCTTTCTAAAAAACCAGACTCAATTCTCAAGCAAACGATGAATCAACTACACAATTCAACTATGACACGAAGGAAGGTGAGTACCACCTTCCGATTTCATTCTAATGCATCGTTGACGACGCATTCCGACGACACCCAGCCTCACCCTAAAAATAAATGGCCCATTGTTAATCATGGCAGCTCAACAATTTCAGCCGTCTCACAGTTGCGACATACAATTTTGGGCTTGACATGACACCTTCGACGACGTCGAAGGCGTCTGGACAGCCTTTTCTCCGTAAATTATAGTCAAGTCAAGGCCGGGACTCGTTTACCAATGAAACTACCTCCTACATAATAACGAAGACGCAAGGATGACCATAGTTCTTCAAGGATTTTCAGGCACATTCAAACCAACGGCTATAAAGTGTCCAAAAGGATTTCAAACAATAGCACCATCCCATTTGCTTTTCTTTTGAGTGAAAAACAACAGATTTCCACAAACAAATGGAACGAAAGCATTAGTAGGTTCCCAACTTCCTTTCCCTAATAATGCCATGGACGCCTAAACATTAAGGTGTAAAAAGCTACATTCTTGAGATACGATCCAATACGCCACATGTCAAGCTTGATAGCAAGCTTTTTGTTTTCTTGGCAAGTACACTGCAGTTTTTAAAACACACCCTCATTTCCCCTCTATTAAAAGAACTGTGCCCAGAAATAATGCTAACGCAAGAATCACAACAGCAACTCACACCGGCACTCGCCACTCTCACTTGTTTTTCGCTTATAATTGGCTGATGTTTTCTGTGGTGCATTTATGATTTTTCAACTCATCTTGGCTTCAATTTGTAAGGTGCCGCATGAATCGATGTCAGTTTTCTTTTGCATTCTTCCATGTTTCATCTTATCGACAATACGTTCACCCACGATCACATGAACCTCTGATAGGAGGGCGCTTCCACAATAGGCCTCACCGACCAACCAAGAAACAGTACGGTAGTATCCAAGTACGAATTCTAACAGAAGGTGATCCACGTCAGGATGAGAGTCAAACTCGGCACCCGAGACAAATTCATCTCATGACATTACCTATACTAGCCCTTTGGGAATGGGTGCCCTCTTAAAGCAGATGATACCTAAACTAGCCCTTTGGCAATGAATGCCCTTTGAAAGCAGACGATGAAAATAGATAATTTCAATACTCTTTAAGGAAAAACAACATTGTCCATAATGTTTTTAAAAAACTCTCACTCCATCCAAGTTTCAAAATTCATTTCATATCCATCCAAATAAGCTCATCAACTTAACGGATTTATAAATCCCTACCATACAAAAAATTCAAAAGAGAGTATCATTTAGCAAAATAAAAAAATCTTATTTACTCCATCATTTATGTTGAAAGTGTAAGAAAAGGTTTTCCACATGAAACACCATGATGAAAGAAATCAACAAAAGATCACATAACATAGGTATACATCATTTTTATTCAACTATAGCTCATTGTGATTTATTTAGTTGACCATTACCACAGATCATGTGCACGGAACACCCTCAATCCCTTCCACACACATGTTAATCCTACAATGCCGCCTTTATCATCTGAACATTGTCGTACTTCATGACATGTTGCATCACAAAATTTGTAGATTTGGATACATCCACATTCCCTGAACCTTGTAGTGATGAATGACTATAATTTGCCTATAAAACATTAAACTCATGTTTCATTAATTTTAGATTTAGTGCCCATGATTCTATACTACTCCTTAATGCAAATATCATGAATCTCTCTCAAACAAACATTTAAGGTGTTACTCATTATGTAATAACTCTCAAATGTAACATTTTCTCGATTCCATTGAATCCTATCCTTCCAGTCAAAGGGAAAAACAAATCCCATAATGTAGACATATATATTATGAGCACATTGTTCAGCGCAACACAAGTGAAACATTTTCTATCCATTCATGGTGGAAAATTCACCAATGCCTTTCTTTGGTTTCTTCATGTACGGTGACGTGTTTAAAGGCTATTGCAACCATAACCTTTAGCATTAAAGAAGTTTCAATGATGATTTTATGTCAACATATATAAGGTTTGCACCGTTGCACGTTAAATGTAGATGTTTTGAAAAAACTGAAATTGAAGATCATGAGATGGCCAAGATTTAGGTACAAAACCGTGCTTTCAAACAGGCTTCATTGCTACCAAGTTACCCCTCATGGTTGCTAAAGCATTTTTCACAAAGAACTATGAACCTTACAAATAAATGGATCCACACGCACTTGAGTGTTGAAAAATTCTCACCTTAAGGAAGCATACGACCCTTTGGAATCCTTAGAACCAAACCATCTACATTGCATACAATCACATGAACAAACTTTCTTTAAGGGACGCATTTTCCAAAAAATCACCATCAAAAATTTTTTGTTGCTTTTACCTCTATCTCTAAATGTACATCTCAAGCAAAAGGTGCCACGTACAACATGTTTTGAACTAGCGTCCACATTGGTTCCTTTTTTAATTCCCATTCCATCCCCTCATTAAACACCATATTTTGCTCCCAACCATGAGGAGTCCATGCAATCTTTCATGCTTCTATCAACTCATGCATTGGCTTGAGTAATGGCACATTCATCTTTACCTCTATCGTGCACCTTTTGTCGCTAAGTATCGCAATTCCTCCATTACCAAAAATATCATTTGGCAAAAAATCTTCATCACAACCTCTATCATAATGACAGGCTTTGCTTTGTAGCATCACTTCGGTCATCATTAGCCACATGTACATCAATGGGATTATACCCTAGTATCTCATGCCAACACTCATTGCACGCCTTCTTCGAATCTTTCACCATGCCATGCCCTCAAGAACCTAGCTATAGTTCATAACATGTATTTTATACACGTGAATGTGTGTGTGTTAAGACACGAGAAAATTTTCAGTTTTAAGGAAATCTTGAAATAATGAAGTTCCATAAAAACTCATAACAATCTCTTAAATACTTGTACACGCATTCACGTATCATTAAAGTGTAAAAAAATATTTTCAACGTACTCTAATGGACTTTTTGTTCCTTTAAGTCAATATGAAAAAAACATCAATTGGTAGTTTTTGAACTAGTGGATCAGTCTAAGCATCAGTCTAAAATACTTGTGCTTATATGGATCCCTTACCCTTACCCACACATGTATCATCTAAACCTTACTAATCATTACTTAAATTGGAAGTAATTGTGTGTTATTGAAAAGATAAAAAAAAATCGGAAATGTACTCACTAGTTCTACCTTTGTGACATTGTTCTCAACAGATTTAATGGATTATTTAGGTTAAGAAAGTTGTTCAACAAGCAAAACGTCATACAACATTAGATTTCTTTAGAGATTGCAATCCGCTCAATGAACAATCATTATTCTTAATGTTATTTCTTACCTTCATTGAGAATAAGCCTTTTCAGTCATGACATAGTCCATGAATATGCATAAAGTAAAATTACCCTGAATTCATGTTACAACCTTAATAAAGCTTCATTGGACTTACAGTGCATTGAAGAGTGTAAAAGTATGCCATTTTAACATTATATGCAAATCTCTTACACGTTTTAAAATTTATCCAAAATGGTTGATGCTTCTTAAGAATATGTAATTGATTTTGTCATTTTTGTTGCATTGTTTACCCCTTTTTAATAAAACGTATGATACATTTACCACATAAATCTGTGTTGAGGAGTCTTGACAAAGTAACACAAATGCATCTATTCAATTGGAAACTATACTGCATCAAATTGTTACAATCATGTGGTATGGCTTCTGTCTAAAATATCCACAATGATGAAAAATTAATTTACGTAGTTATCTGAATACGTTGAATCTTGCATTAATTGAATAATATTTTTTTTTGGATATGAAGAATAAACACGTACATCCAGTCTTCAAAATGTTCAAATGGTGTTTTTTTAGGTAGGCAACCAGAAGTTTGCACGTCTTGCCACACAAGTGATTATATAGGAATTGGTGTGATTGCTAACTCTCTATTATATCCTCAAACCACTCCTTTTACCCGGAAATTATGGTGTGTTTAAGAATAAAAACAACATGAAGCACAAAAAACGAATAGATTGATTTCAATCAAATTTGTCGCATTGTTTCCTTCATTTTTCTTTTGCATGAGTACATCATGTATGTCTACTATTTGTGAAGCATGCTACCTCAAATTCATTTCTTCAAATTTGAAGCAGTCGATGCTTTCTACAAAAATATAAAAGTGATTCTCTCCATCCATAAGGAAATTAAATGTGACTTGAGATGTTTTTACAGGCATCCGTTGTAAAGAAACAAGATCAAAGATACTCATGAACACAAACCCTTCATAAATTGTCAATATTTGTAATGAAGGAATTAAATGTCATCATTTTTTGAAAAGCAGTTATGGCTCTCGAGTGGAAGGAATTCCGAACCTTCCTTGAAAATCTACTACAAATGTGAAATGTACAAATATGAACATCACATGGTAAACATAATGCTTACAATTCTCATACTAAAGATTAAAAATCACATAGGTCTTGTTAATGCACGTTCTATATCATTTCACACTCAATAAACCTGCTTGTCATGTTCATTATCATGTCTAAAAGCATGACATAGGTGAATCAACCTTCATCACATTTGAAAAATTCCACAAATGATGAACGTTGTCAAATCAATTTTATTAACAGGTTCTTCAACATATTCTTTGACTTTGCTACCCAATTTATTGTGTGAGTATTAAAAACACGTATAATGGTGTAAGGTGTGCATTTTGTTAAATAAAATTGCTCATGAATGGAAACAGGATCATCTTCAATATCCATAGTATTACTTGCTCTATTCTTATCCGTCTTGAGATGTTTTTATGTTGGCTCATCCTTGTATTCAGTCAGATGCCCCTGCATTTAATGAAGTTGCACATACAACTAATGAAGATGTATTTTGACAAAATACTACTGTTGTCACTTCTAACTTGCAAATCATTTTCAATAATCTTATTTATGGTCATTAGGCATGTGGCTATTACGCCATGTATTTTAGTTTCTTGGGCAAAAAGAAGATGTGGCACCAGCATGATCTCACCTAATCCAAACACATCGAATCTCTTTGCTTTGTTTGAGAAAAAATCCACATCTAGTAGGACATTTGAATTGAACTTACTATAGTAAAGGGAGCATGGAATTCTTATTGCTTGTAATTTTATTATTTCCTATTAAGTGAAAAGAAAAAGTGGTTGCAAAATTACATCAAAAAATAGAAGAAGGCTCATTGTTTGACTAATGTAAATGCATTTGTTATGCCGTCAAGCATACAAGAGTCCCAAAACCCATGAGCCGCTTAGTTTTTGCTGCGTCCCTCATGGCCTAGTTCGCGTCTTAATTGTGGCACTCGTTTTCAATGCTCAAGAGGAAGTCTCCCGAATACCCCGGACTCTTGCGCGATGACGACTTCTTTCCAGTCATTTCCCGAACTCACCGATACCTACTCATTGGTTTACTCAAAGCTTCAAGACTACAGAAAACGATCTCTCGAGCAACTTTGAAAGACCTCGCAAACCCTGGATGAAATCTCAAAGCCCCCCCAATGAACCAACCAGGGACTTCTCAAAACCACAAATCACAATGCAACAACAATTCATGCAAACTGACAAAAACCTAAAACGGCTCCACCCAACCTCATTCTCTTGCTCTCACCATTTTTATATACATTGTCAAGTTTTGAAAAACATCTACAAAGTACACTTTGTGCTTCTCAAGTATACCCAACTGACCCCAATCTAATGAAAATGATAAACTCTATTTTAACTTGTGAACCAATTCACTTCCACCAGCGTAAAAATATAAGAGCATGTAATGAACTTATATGGAACCTATGTGTATGTGGGGAAGCAAACCATTACCAAGGGAATAACAAACTAGGTGCTTAAGAAGGAAAAAAGAATATCAAGTGGACAAGAGTGATATGCATATGAATTATAGCAGAGTTACTTTTCAAATGCAACATATTGCAAAAAGCACCATGAGAAGACATTTCATGTGTTTAAACGAATGTTTTTCTACTTGAATGAACGACCCGTATACAACCCATATGCAATATGGCTATCTCCATACTCTTTTTGATCCTGGTCTCTTTTTTAGGAAGCCTTCTTCATGCCTTGTTTACAAAACAACCTCTTCATTGTGTTGCATTTAATATGAAGAGTCTGCTCTAATGAGTAATAAAAATGAAGAATCAAAAACTTGCTTGCTTCTACCTAAACATTAAATTTTTGCACTTTTTAACATATTGCATGATCATTTCATGGACTTGTTGGTTTTTTTAACATGCCTTTGAGGACATGATCTTATACAATAAGACGCTTTCATCTGGAGTGTGTATATCCTAAGGAAATAAGTTCATGAAATTCATACAACACCTACACGTTATTGAGAATTTGAGTGCCAAATATTAGGCTTCATGTGGACATTCTATCTAAGGTTACCTTGCTATATTCAATTACCATTTCTCATGGCCACCTGCATGAAAATCAATTAATTCAAACAACTTCCTCTCTACCATTGCTTTCAAACCGCATAGTTTAAGGGAAGACAATAGTTGATTGACCAGAGAATCAAGATTCACGTAAACAATTGGCGTACATCCCCAACATTGATTGCACTACTTGATTCTTAAAGAAGCAAGAAGCTTGGTTACGGGGTATGTAACTTTATTGAAACTTGTTAATTCTTTTGCTAACTATCACGTAAAAGAGCTTTCTATGCTGTCATCTTGAGCAATAAATACACGAGCCCATAAATTGCATAAGGCATTTATATCATCCTTCAAAATGATCGCATGTATTACAAACACATAGAGCACATGAGAATCAAGCATCATTTTTTTGCAGAAACATGACATATGTACTCATGTGTGAATTCTTACAGGTCCAATAAGGGTAAGGTGGTGGAAACCTCAACAAAAAACCTTTGTGGACTCAGAATTAGGAGGGCCATCTTAAAAAGCACTCTAGCAAAATGAAATACAATCAGATTATCAAAGGGAATGCATGATAAACTCAATGTTAACGAAATGTGGGTGCAAGCTAAGGAATATCTATGTGAGCACCACGACTGGTACATTGGTGAATTCCGTGCAAGAGAGGATTTGCTCAGAAAAGAACACCCAAACGTTTAATCCAAAGAAAGATACATTACAAAAGATGGCAATGTTGACAAGGATCACAGCCATAGTTGTAGCCGCATGACTAACACAAGCCAACATGTTGAGAAGGGCAAACCAAGTTTACAAAACGTGGCGTTATAGATTATCGATTTCAAAAAATGACAACACAAGAGTTCCTGACAAGGACGATTTGAATAACTCCATAACAGAGGCAACTGACTACAATCATATCAAGCTTGTGGAACAGGTTACGGAGGGAGAAATTATTCATTTTCAAGACTGAGCTATAAAAAAACATCGAGGATGGACATCCGAGACCACCCAACGGAGAGTGAATAGGCACCACTTCCCACATCACGAATTTGTGCGGCACTTTCTTGCCCCACAGATAATGGGTTTCTTCTAAGGTGTAACATGATCTGAAACGACCTTTAATGGGTAAAGGTGCGTGGAGAGTACAAGACCCTCGTGGATATTGACGAGACTCTAATAACATCAAAATTGAAGTTTTGAGTTGCCAACCAGCCAGCCCATGTCAAGCAACACACCATAGGCATCAACCATGATAGCTTGTTATACTATATGGCTGCTCATGAGACAAGCCACTTAGGTGATTACCTGGGTAAGAGATTGAACAACATGACGTCGATGCACATTTGGCAATGGCTTCAGCGCAACACAAGTGTTGTTTGGAATAGTGGCACGAGTTTTCCTCTTATGATCTTTTCCTTCCTCCAAAATGTGGCAATTTCAAGGAAGGGAATGAAGCGGACCAAGTTACATATGGATAGAGTACATGATGTGTTTTGACAAGGCTCTTCTAAAAAAGTAAAGCAACATACAATAATGCAGTATATCAAATTTGTTTTCTATAATAGGGTCATAGAATTTGATGAAAAACAACCACACATAAAGTGGCAACCCATTCAAAAGGACAAGGGATACTTCTTACTCACTCTTATGAGAAATAAGTAAAATAAAAGGCGCAGGCAGAACGTGCCTTTCAAAAGATCAAGGAATTCAAGTAGCTCAATTGTTCCCTCAAGGTAGACATGAATAATTACAATGCACTCATACAAATAGGCCAAACCATCACCAAGGGGGAATCGATCTGCACCGTTTACTATCCAAATTTCTCCCTAGTATAATACTTTATTGATGATCTTGTTGGTGAGAAGCTAGAAAACCAGACCACCATGAAATCAAAAGTCTATGCTTGTAGAAGGTCAAGAGAGTCCCATAACAATACAAGGAAGGAATGATTACTGTTCAAACATGCAAAATCAATTCACTTGCTAATGTGAGTATGAGACAAAACAATACGTTAAGGATCTTTTAATGAAGGAAACATAGAAAATGGGCAATGATTATAGCAAGTTACATTTTACACTCAAGTTCATGTATGATAATGTGTACATGAACACCAAAATTCCCATGACCTTTCTCCACAACAAGAATCACTCAAAAGAAAGAAAAAACTTGAAGGGTAAGGTTTTCTTTACAAGACTAAATCGGACGTATTCTCCTACTGTTATCTATAGTGTGCACATGAGCATTTCTGCTATTTGCATGGAATTGTGATTACGTTTGCAGAGGCATACATTAGAAAGTTAATACTTGCATGGTATAGTTTGACACTCAATGGGCTGAGAAAATTTCCACTTTCTATTTGCAACCTTTTCCTTATTCATCAAAGGAGTGTTATTTGATTCAAAGTGAAGAAGTGCTTGTTACATGGCTTCCCTCCCTTAGCACTTGAAGGGGCATTTGGGGGGTGTATTGATGTGTTTAGCAAGAGGAGCCCTTATTCAAAATTCACTCTATAAGAGGGAGGATGAAACATGCTGATGCACATGTCCGTTTTGATTTTGTTTTTCTGGTATATTCCTCAATACAATTTGTTGATGAATTTGGTGGTTTTCATCAGGGATTATAAAGGTCTTGTTCTGGAGGGTCAAACTACATTTAACTATTCAAGAAAAGCCTTATATCTGCAAACATACACAACGTGAGAAATTTTGAATGCTAGGAATCGACAACTTATGCGTATGTAATGTACATGTACAGAATCTAGTTTGTATTCCATTTGTTATACACAGTAAAAAAATCCTACAATACACTGATCCATGTTGGTGGTGTCGAGAATCCTCATACACGAACCCCCCATCAAGTGCGCAAAGAGTGTTATGAAGGTGTCTTGGAGAGTGATGCTTGAGGAGCCTGTTTTTCTAAAACATTGTATTCGAAGGGAGGTGTGGAAATGTCCATGCATCTATTTGTAGGGTTTAAGTACACAAAAGCATTTGTGGATAGGCTTCTAGTTGGTGCTGTAAACAAAGAAACAAATGTGGGATATTGAAAATAAACGGCTTCTAAGTACCATATTTATATGTACATAAGTTTGTTCTTTTTTGTCTACTAGATCTACTCCTAACCAAACTATCGCAAGACACTTGTCCACGTTAGGGGAGGTTTTTCCTTGGAGCCATATCCCCATATTCTTCAAAATGTATTAGGGTGGTGTACTCGAAAGTGTTTTTTGAGGAGTCTTCTTTATGGAGAGAATTCATGGGGTGGTGCAAAAACACTAATACAAGTGGAAAGAAAAATGTGTTTTATAGATACACTCCTTATTAGTCTTCCATGATGCACTAGAGAGTTTTCTAAAGAGGAATCTGGTGGAGTTAAGTTGTAGCACGGTCAAATTACAGTAGACTATTTGTGTACACCGGTGTTGCTGGTAATGTATAGAATGTAAGAGATGTCAAATGCTTTGAATTGATGGTGTACGTGTGCTTAGTGTAGGTGTAGACAAGAGTGTTCCTTTTTTTTAAAACCAAAAAGACTTTCCTTTCACGCCCAAAATACACTCAATCTCTTTAAGAATTGGGGTCGTTACATCAAGATCCCTAATCTCCCGTCAATCCATTGAATGTGTATAAGGGTAGTGTATCAAAGAATATGAATATAGGGCTATTATTTTTTTATAAGTATAATCAGAGGGTTGGTGATGTGATTTTGATACAAACGTCCAAGAAAGAGGCATTTCCTTAATGCAACCCTTGATGTAGTTCCCCCATACACTCTGCATTCACTGGTAGGAGGGGGTTCATCTAGAGACCCCGTTCTAGTGGGGTTGAAGTACACAAATTTTTTTGTGTATATCCATATAACTCGTTGTGTATACAAAGTTGAAGACATTGGATTTGAGGACATTTTTGCTTACGAGCATGTAATGTAGATGTACACGTTTGTTTTATTTTTGTCTATCGAGTACACTGAAGTAATAAACACTTAGGACGAGGAAAATCTTTAGATCTAGATCCCCTTCCTTGGAAGTGTTTGAGATCATGCATTGGACATTGTAGCTAGGGAGGGAATTCATTTCAACCATTGTATTCAGATTGAACTGTGGACATGGAAATACACAAGTCCAAATACATTCAAAGGATTTGTAGGGGGAGGGGTGAGGGGGCCTTTGTCTTTGAGCAAATGTCAACCATATCCTAGTATGGATGCTACCCAAAATCCTCATCTGGGTAATGTTGAACAAAATGATGAGTTATTGTTGAGGTTTTGAGAGCCTAAAGTAACAAAGTCATTGTGTGCTTTGATGCAACAAGGGGATCTTACTACAGTCAAGGATATGTATGCTGAGCTAGCAAACCATGTCCTCTAATGTGGATAAGTGAAAGATCTGCGTCAAACTTGATATTGAAAAGACTATCAAGTACAAGTATGGAATAGGGAAATAGCAGAGAAACACAACTTGGATCAATCCTTTGACTCAACCTGCCCCATGCAAGGGCACAACACTTTCGTCCGCCGTCAAGGCTTTTGTTGCAAGGGTCTCGGTACGATCATCATATTTTTAGGTGAAATTACCTCTAGGTTATCAATGAAGCCTCCTGTTCAAGCTAGAAACCACGACTAATTTGTAATGTTTGGGGACATTTGACTCTCTTAGCCAAGTTAGTCAAGTGCTTCTAGGCTTACTAGGTCACCAAAGGAGAACACCGGCAAGACATGCAACTTAACAACTTCCAAATCAGGCTGTTAAACATTGTGAAACACATTGCATTGACAAAGGGAGACTCCAACACAGTCTCAATGTCCAAACACAATGAGCTTCATAAGGTCTAAAGATGGGAGCAACTACAAAGTCTTCATATGAGGTGTTGTCTTGCACAGATGGAATACTAGTCTTGGTTACTAAAGAACCTACTGGAATTGTTATTGCAGTTAATGGACTAACGGAGTGCAGTCTGTATTAATTGTCCGATCTTCACAAGTTGACCAACTGCTTAGTGCCTGGAGGAAACGTTTTGCTTAAAGGTCGTAACTTCCTCCTCAAGAAATCCTCTCACTCTAAGACACACAACTTCCTCCACAAGGAAGCTTCATAAAGGTGAGCAATTTGGCACTAATCCCAAATGCTCAGTTGTGCATGTTGCCCCTGATGCAAGGCAGTCCCCACTCTTAGCTTTGCATGCAACTTTTAAGTCGTGCATGTACTAGCTGATGCACCGGCTTAGTCATGCATGTGGAGGTTGATGCTATGCTGAGTCGTGCATGGACCACCTGTGATTTCCCACTTGATTGTGTCACGTCAAAGGTATCGCTCAACACAATTATTGCTCACTCAAATGTTTTTGACTAGTGGCTTCATGTGAAAATGATAGGAAATACAAAAAAAAATATACATGCTAAGATAGGTATATAGGCTTTCTCGAAAAAAGTGCAATGCAGGCCAAATCCTTGTCAAGCATAATAACCCCTTTCACAAACAACGACTAAACATTTTTATGTTGGAATATTCTAGATGACTGTCACTAGAGACGTAATACTAATGAAAATAAAAATTATGATTTTTCCTTCTCAGAATTATACATGAATAGGATACATTATGCATAGGTATCATAATGTATGAAAAGGGGATAACATACCAAAGATATGAGTGTTTAATAATGTGAAGCAATACTTGCACACATGGAAAAATCCACCTCCACAATATATTTAAACATGAGGATGGACACAATAAGGGCGATAGGGACTGTCAAAAAACTAGGCGAAGTGAAGGGTAAGCATTGCCCAAACCGCAAAGTCAAGAGACGAAAAAGAAAAGGACTTTGAACCACAATCATGGCCTTAAAAAAATCATGCTACAAGCAGAACATGAGGATTGTAGAACATAGGTTTTCTGGAGTATCTTCCAAATATATACCAAACATTTGAATTGAAAGCTTTGTACCCTGAGGCTGCTTCTGGTGAAAAACGAATGTTACAAAAACTCTTGCGCATGATGCTATAGATCTATGAACAAGGCTATTAGTAGGAAACAAGGTTTTGCTGGCATTTTACCTTCCTTTAAGTGTATTAATGAAGACTAATCCATAAAACATTTATCACGAGAGTGATCATATTGATTAAGAAAACTGTTGAACAATTTCAAACTTCATGAAGTGTGGAGGCAAGGTTAATCATATGCATTTTATGTATAACTAAATGGGTGTGTGAGTGCCTTCATTGAAAACTTTCCATGTAAAAGGATATGATAACAATGTCATATATTCTTGATTTTTCATAACATCACATGTTTTCTGCCAGGTTCCTACAACACATAGTTTGCGTACCCATTTGAATAGACCAACATTTACATCTATCCTCTTTTGCACATATGTAATACAATGTTTTAAACATATGCAAGCCATTTGATTGGACTAGCCCTCACCCCCTTTTGATGTGTAGGATGTAAGTCTTGCAGGGAATGTATGTATAAGAAGTCTTGAAACATTCACTAGTGTGCTTCTTGCAACTTCTTGGAATATATCTCACACACTTACACTAGTTTCTATTTCTATACCCTCCTTCCATACAGCGTCTCATACACTCGTTGCATGCACTTTCTCATTATGTGGGAGTGAAGGGGTACAAAGGTTTGTCAACTTTTTATGGTCAATTCTACTGCTCTAAATGTGTACAAGATGAGAGTAACATGGGTTGTATGTCATGGAAGTCACAAAATGCACACCAACGTACGTATTTCAACTTCCAAGAGAGTCTGTAACAAGAGTACTTCAGTGTCTTTTTTCATGCCCCCACACAAACACCAGCTTCTACCCTTGCCTTACACAGTTTGTTTTTTTTAGAGGGAGAGAAGCGTCCACTGACATTGCTTGGTCCATCCTTTTCTGCGAGAATGCATGAGACAAGTGTATGAGAGGGTGTATGAGATGGAAGTTATGAAATGAACACGTATACATGTCATGACTTCTTGGAATCCTCTCACAACACTAAAATATTATCTATTTTAATACTCCTTTCACATAAACTATCTCATACAATCACCTACTACACTTTTCGTCCTTTCAAGAGAATTGGGAGACGAATCCCTTCATTTTGCGTGATCCATAGGTTCCCCCTTTCAAGTGTACAAAACAAGTGTAAAAGGGGGTGTATGTGGTGGAGACTGTGAGATGATCACAATGGGACATCTTGGTACTACCGTGACTTCGATAATGACGGTCCAAACATAGTGTTTATAAATGAATGAATACCTGTTTTTCAAGCACCTAATATGATGGGGTTTAAGAATCCTCCAGACAATAGAAGGGAACCTTCAAGGCACTAATATTCTAGGGCTTAAATGGAGCACATGTATGCAAAAAAAGGTAATACCCTAAACCCCATGTGTCATGTGGGGATGGTTTTGTTCAGGGTTGGATATTCAAATACCTACCTTACTATTGGTTTATGTGTGGTGTTTAATAACATTATGAACAATAGAGGGGAACTTGTGAAATGTCATAGTAGGGAGGCTTAGTGTGGGATATGTGTGGATAGGAGATGGGTCTTTACGCAGTACAAACTCTCATCCTCAGAGAATTCAATTCATGATGAACAAAGAAAACTAGAAATGAATAATTAAGCCATGTAATTACTGATATGAAAAGGCATGGCAACCTATGATTTCACCATGTTATTCAATAAAATTAAAAAAAATGTGCAAGATATTCTTGGTTCCCGAATATAAACACTTGTCAATCATGAAACTTTCATAGAATTTGACCTAGCATGTACAATAGAACATGAATTCCATTTGGGGAATCCGTTATCATACATGAATTTTCAAAATCATACTCTTCTTTTGTCAATCATTATTCCATACATCAACTTGCATTTCTAGTCAAGATACAGGATCAAACTTGCTAACTGCTAGGGACACTGAGCTTTATGCGAGATTTGTGTAGCGTGGTGATGCAAGAAAACCCCCTCAATGAAATGAGCTCCATCATCTTTCAACAGTTTTTGGTTAAAACGTTTGACCCAATCAAACTTCAATAACTGAAGGCACTCACTAGTTCGCATGTAGCCAACTACGTGAAAATAAACATCTTTGGTTTCCATTCTACGTATTCATTTCTAATGAACGAACTATATGCCATTCGAAGATTATGACTATTTCTTGAGCTTTCCCTTTACTCTACAAGAAAGCCACAAACCTGAACCATTGGATGGGGCATATAAAGTCGGTTACGTGGGCACTTGTGGATCTTAGGCACCCTTCAGGATTTAAAGGCTTCACTTGTTTATTCTACCAATGTCGCAGACTCCCAATGGATGCGAATGATATTCAGTAAGGAGCACAAAGATCAAAATTTTGAGAATGAGAAGAATCATATTTTGTAGAAACAAATCATAACAAGACATGCAATACTTACACATTTAGCCTTCTAAACCATTGAAGAACACCCAAATCAGAGCAATAGATCTCTTGCTATAGCAAGTTATCGTTAAAAGCCCCAAATCCACACACCTGATCATGAGTGTATCAAAAATTCTATTTTTGCATGCAAATATTTAAGAAGAAGATAGCAACATCAATGCATGTCAAGAATGCCTAGGTGTACATTTCCTGCACACACCAAAAAAGCTGTAGTTGGCATTATGTGGTGTTTGGTAGCTTATGGAAACTATCCATGTTCACTTCTTTTTTCACTAACTAATACACTTGATACACACTTTCACGGATAAGGAAACCGATAACATATGACTAAGGCCTTCAGAGTAACTCTTGATTGAGCTATCCACCTTGCCTTAATCAATCAGCAATGTAGGTGCTTCGACGGTGCAACGTTAGAGCACACTTCCTCGCCTTGAATTCAAGGAAAATCTCACCTTGATTAAGGAGAATCCTTTGATTGTTTCGTATATGCTCATGGTCCATATGGAGCTTGTTTTTGTTGAACTCAAGTCATTGCCATTGTTTAACCCCACCACCCATGGAGGATACCACATTCTAGGAGCACAACACCCATGCTTTGGGCTAGGTTAACTTTAAAAATAAAAACTCACATTATGCAATTCAAAGCAAAACCTTTCATTCAGCAATAGAAGAAATCAAAATTCAAAGTCTTGTAAGGTGTTTGATCACCTCCTTGTGGTCAACACAAAGACACCCCATGTTAAAAGTATCCCCGTTGATGGTAGCCTTCATGTTTTGTCCTTGGAACTTGTAGCATTTTAATCCTCATAACAGAGACCAATCTTGATGTCGTTTACATCATGCCACTCCTTACGCGGTGCCTTGGTAATGGCATTGGCAAGCATTTGTAGAAAGCCAAAATACTCAAATGCCTTATCTCCCTTCGCCAACATGTCTAGCACATAGTGATGTCATACATCGTGGTGCTTCGTCCCTATGTGCAGCACAAGAATTTGAGTGAGGCTGATGTCAATCATGTTGTTCACGCTAAGTATACACAATTTCCAATGTGGCACCACAGTCTCCTTAATCAGCCCCCATCATAACACAAACTGCAATTTGAAACTTGAGAGTGCGAATGACTCAACCTTGGTGCTCAACATTGCGAAATATTATTGCTTCGAGCGTGGCCATTGATGTTTAACACCACAAAGCACAAACACATATCCAAATGTTGATTCTCTTTCATCCACATCACTAGCCATATTCGCATCAAAATTTCCCCCCCAGATCAAAGCAATTCTCAAACGCAAACCCTCAAAACATGAGCCAAGATTTCTTTTTGCCTTGAGATAGCACGGGAACCACTTGAGACTTCCCATTTTGCACATGTACCCACTCCGGCACGGCCATGTAAACCTTCTTGTTTAGGTCACCATTAAGGAATGAAATGTTTTTGTCTATTTGGTGGACTTTGTTAATGATTGCCCTTGTTGTACAGAGAAGGTGAAAATGGAGGCAAAATGTTCTACCTATGAAAAGGTGTTACTACGATATTCAACGTCTTGTTAGACATACTACTTTGCCAGTAGCCGTTTCATATACTTCTCCACCTTCCCCTACTTCGTGAGATTATTCTTGAAGATGGACTTTTAGGTATTAACCTTTATTCTCTATTGCTTGTTAATGAGTTCCTAAGGTCTATTATCCTAAGGGGAGGCATGCACGAAGAATATAACTTCCTTCCTTTCACTACCATCCTTGCATCATTATACCTCATTGACATACACGAGCTCTTACTATGCAAAAAAAGTTATAAAAAACTCATACAAAATCCCCTTTGCATCATCAACCTCTTTTTCGACCACCTTTGCTTGTTTGCTATGGCACAAAAAATTGCTGGTGTTGAGGCACAAAAAAATGCTTTTGCTACTCCTACAACTGCTCTCTCAAAAGGCCTCCTGGATCACCATCATGCTGCACTCAAGGAATGAGAAGATGCGGTCTCGCTCCCCACCTCATTGTCAATCTCCATTGCCATGGACTCATTCACTAACACAGTCGGATTCAATAAAGTTGCTCCGCCATCCCCTAGATGGCTCTTACTAATTGGACTGATCAAATGCCACCTCTTTCCTTCTTGATAATTTCCTCCTTGTGTGGTGGCCGCTACTCCTTGAGCTTGGAGAGACCCACATTATCTTTTAAAGAACACACATACTCTAGTCGATCATCTATCCTCATCACTGGCGTTTCCTATGGTTGCTTCTGACTTTTTTTGGCCAAAACCTTTGTTGCCTCGCCCTTTTCATGAAGTGGCTATCACTCAAATCATAGTCAAGTTATTTACCTTGCATAGGCTTGAATAATGTTTTTGAGACGTTCATGGAGTTAATTCTGTGATAGCTTGACCTTTTCTGAATATAGAGTCTTGTTCTATTGATTTTTGGCTGCATACGTTTGTGCACATGATTTGGTATTGTCAATTGAACTTGACGTTTTTGTGAATCTCTGTTGTATGAGTTATCAATCAATGTCATTGAAGAATTTATTCGATGAATGCTAACCTCTAACATCATTCATACAATGCTTGCTACCCATCTATGAACACCATTTGATGGCTTAGAAAAGATGATCAGTTGTGAGTTACAACACACTTGTCCATTCTTTGTTGCATCTAATAGGTTCATTGCTCTGTACACCATGCTCAGAAATTTGGTGAAAGGAGCCTTCGTGTCCATTACTCCCTCACACCCACTCACAACTATCAACTGTGTATTGGGTCAGAGTATTCGGTATTAGAAGTAAGCGAGTACAAAAAAAAAAGAATCTCACATGTCCATATTCATCATTGTTCATGGAATAAACTCTGCATTACACGTAATGACTACCCATTTTCTTTACTAGAGGAAGGAGGTAGATTGTATTGATATGCTTGATGAAAGTGTTAATGCAACACGTTGATGATTCTCATCAGATGGTACTAATGTATTTTGTAAAAGCCACATTAGCTTCATTGCCGAGATCAATGTGCTAATGAAGAGTCCATGTTTAGAGGGCTGATTTCATATTGATTGCTCTCCCAATACCTTATTCCTAATGATTGATATTGTATTTGTTGAATGTATTCAAGAGTGTTATTGAACGGGCAAAAAAGCTACACAGATGTATATGGGACATCGGCCAACAATACTATAACATATTCATTGTTTATACGATTCACACAATACACACATGGCACTTGACATGGATTATGAGGAAGGGAGGAATTGCCTCACTCTCCTCGTTCAAGAGTTCATGATGAATCATTTATTCTCCTTCTTACAAAATGACAATGTGTTTAACCAAAAACAAAGGGAATATGTCCTTTTGATCTTGGATTGATGTCAAGGATGTAACAAACATCTTCATGTTTTAAGTTAAGCCAAAAAAAACATGTGAAATGTTTTTCTTTAAGCTAATGAACGTCAAAATACCTTCATAAGAGAAATGAGAGAATGTTTGCAACTCAACTCAGTTTTAAGGTCTTTCTTCACTTAGAATGAATTGGAGTATTATGCAAAGATATTTAAGATAACATAAAACATTTTAATAAAGTATTTAAATCTTTGAGGAGAAGAGAATTAATGTACACATGAGAATAAAAACTTGTTCAAGATGAGCTCAAGTACCTTGGATATGTAGGTTAAAGGAGGAATGGTAACCCTGAAAAGAGTCAAATTATGATGAATTGGTCACGTCAAGAAACCGTTGGGACCATTTTGTATTTCCATGGAATTGTAGGCTACGTCTATGAGTTATGTAAGACTGTTGAACCTTGGTTGCTATAAAAATGGACCCACACAAGGCAATGGTCACAAAGAATGTACAACACACTATAGTAACACTTTCTTAAAATTAGTGAACTACTATCCATGGTACCTGACTTACATCTTCTGATCCATCTTACCCACGAGTGGATTGATGTGATGCTTCAAAAGTTGGAGTACAGTACATCTCATGCCAAACCGTTTCAAAGTTGCATATGATAGCCACATGCAAGTCCATGTGGAGATACATTGCACCATATGTGGTTTGGAGATCTTGAATATGCATTCAAGATATGGTATTGTAACATTAAGTGTATTAAGGAAGTGGATGACCGTTTTGACAGTTGACAACCCAACAAAGTTCTTCTTAACGTCGTTGAACTAGTCAAGATGAGAAGGGAATACTAGTAATTATCTTAAAGCATTTCATATTACATGGAAATAAGAAATAGGATGCATCTGTGACCAATCCACATATTTGGAAAATAGTTTGAATTGAAGCAACCAAATAATCTTGTGTTTCGTTTAAAACAATTACAACACCTCAAATGCCAACAAAAAAATACCTTACACCTTTCACCCAACAGACTTGAGAGATTATGAAAAAAAGGGTTTAGTCAAAATAATGAAAATGGAATACTTTGTTGATCATAGGTCCTAAGACCCCGTAATATAAAAAGATAATCATTGTTTGGAGTCACTAAAATCTATTTATAGAAAACAAATTCAAGAAACAAGATTTTCTCATAGTTCCAATGTTTATAAGTGAAAGTGAATGTTTGATCTCAAAATCTTTGATGTGGACGCTCAAACGAGGGTGGTACCTAAAATGGAGTGTTCATCTCCTTAAGTATTGCATGAAATGAGATCCATGTTTTTCGTATATGGCTGTCAGAAAAGAACGGCTACATTCCTTGAATAACTTCCAATCCCTTATACTTCATGGGGTTGCATCAATATGGACTTTCTTTCTGGTTTCCTATATATGAATCATGAATATAGCACAATAGGAGTGAGTTCGGATCTTCTTAAGAGGATAAAACATGACATTCCTTCAAACACTAACATGAAGGCAACGAGGCTACTTGTCTCTTCTTTGATGGTGTTGTGAATTGCTATGACTAATCATAGTGCATGATCCCTAATTAAGAAAAAACATTGTTACTAAGTTTCTAATTAGTAGCACAAATAATACACATCACATGTAGCAAACTCTACATTGAATGCACAACATGTACGTTGTCCTCACTATGAAAAACCGGGATAAATCACTAGCACCAATAATACATATTTTAAGTAAATTGATGAATAAGTTCATGAATTTCACACTATGTTTGTTGAAAAATAGTCACTTATTTGTGTCATCTTTGTTGGCCAACATTGGAGCACATGAGGAAACGTTCTATATGATTAAGCATTTTTTTCAACCACGTAGATCTTTCTTAGAAGCAGAACCATATTTTCTAGAAGGGGCTCACCAATGAAACAAAGCACATGTCAGAAACGTTTACAATAAGTCTCATTTCACATTATATATAACATGTTTTACAACACAACATTTCAATGAATTCTCTTAGAGGGCAAGAACGTCTTCTTAAGTGGATACGGCAATGGCCCATAATTTCACACATTGCGCTAATGGGATATCACTTGTAACTTCTACCATTTTTGTATACACATGAGCCTGATGGCTCAATATACGATAGAAGGAACCATTCAACCGGCGTAGAGTGTCATTTTTTCCAACCTTTATTGTGTTGTCATTTGCCTACTCTAGGACGAAAAGAGTACAATTTGCTCACAAATGTTTACGGAATACTTAATTCACTAGGCTCATTTTCGACGTGACTACAACTCATTGGAGCTTTAATCTTGCTTGCCTAATGATTATTAGGTGACGTTATGGCTTGCACAAAGAAATGTGTTGTACATGAAACCACCTAAATGTACACAAACTGAATAACATTCTTAATGGGTGACAATCATGGATAGCGACCATATAAGGTCTGGGTTTCCCAACATGGTTATTGCACCAATACTCTAGGTCACAAAGGGAGT
This sequence comes from Penium margaritaceum, assembly GCA_023375785.1. Classification (NCBI taxonomy): domain Eukaryota; kingdom Viridiplantae; phylum Streptophyta; class Zygnematophyceae; order Desmidiales; family Peniaceae; genus Penium; species Penium margaritaceum. The sequence goes on along the minus strand of SZWC01007297.1, from coordinate 59,772 downwards.
TCAATACCCATGTTGATCAATACTCTAGTTGGAGCTCAAGTTAAAGTGTCATTCACGTGTTTATGTCTAGTTGTTGATTAAAATTATTAGTTTGCTTATATAATGATGAAACACACTATTGAATCCTATTATTCTCACATATGCGATTGGTTTGTCTACCAAATACTTGCATTATTTCAAATAATCATTTGTCATGCAGTTTGCTTTAGGTTTTTCATACAATCAGGTCCATACATGTGCAAACTCAGTACAAATCCTCACAAAATCTTAGGCCTCTATTATTTTCATATTTTTCGAATTTGTGTCAAACGTGCATGCTTGTACATCTAAGCTTATAGGACCAAAATCAAGCAATGAGGGTACATAATGTTGACCTATTTGTCTCTGTGCACCTTGTGAAATCATGAAGTCATCCTGCAAAACTTCAGAATTCAATTGTTAAGGAATTTTTGCACGCAACTTCAAGAAGAGAACCTTATTACTTACCAGAGTCGAGCCTAAGAGTAACTTGTTCTTATCCAAATGGAGCCGGTAGTACAGTATTTGAAAGGAATGTAGCGGTTCTGCCAAATGTGCCTTCTCTGCTACAAAAAGCACGGGTTTGTTGAACTCCTTTTGTTGCCATAGCAAAGGTTGGTTGGAGAACAAAAAGTTTTTGGTTGCTAGCTTGCTTAGAAGTTGGAAGATGATTTTTGTGCCATCAACAGTCCAATTGTATGTAAATGATCACTTTTGTAGCTTGACTTGTGGCAAGGAGGCCTTGAGGCACAAAAGGCCATGTTATGGATTTGATTCCTTATTCTTTCTCTCTCCTTGCCTCACAAGATGAAAGAGACTAAGGATGATATCAAACAAAGGACTGAATGAGAGAAAAAGATGGACAATGTGAAATAATGTATGGAAATTGTGAGAGGAGTTTTTGTGCATTAAGGTAAAACTTGAAACCAAAATTCATTGTGTTGAAATCTAGTTTCTAAACGTGAAAATTCATGGAAACTCACAATTTTAAACAACAACCTCCTCCTTTGGTACCCAAGTTAAGGGATATGGTAAACATTTTATCAGTCCTTTGATAAATCAAAACATCACAGTCTCCCATGGATCCTTGATTTCAATATCCAGGAAGAAGAAAACAATCGAAAGAGATGTTGAAGTTATTTTTTTTACTTTGAACACAATTTCAAAATAAGAGCTAGAGGCATAAAAGTTACATGTATATTTGAATTCATTTTCTCAATGATATCTTTATTGGGTGTTCATGGAACAAACATATAAAATGTATCTTTATGGTCACTTCTTTCTCATTTACATGTTGAATTCAATCAAGTTTCATCGTGTTTGGAGTTTTTTTATTATTCCTTTCATTTCACCTAATCATTGTTACTCTCATTGTTACTACATGTAGTAACAAGATGTTTTGAGACCTTCCTTTTGATTTTTCTAATCTTTTGGGAATGCATCTTACGGCTACAATGATGACCTCGGTGTAGGGCCATTGTGATATTTCTTTTAATCAACAAATCATCCAAGCCAACTATTATATGTTGCCTTGTATTCAATGCTAAGGGCGTTTGTTATGACCAATTTGATAAAAGTTCGTTAATTTTGTATCAATATGGATTTAATTTTAAAGGTATTTTTTTGTGAAAATAATTTCAGTCATATTGGTCAAGTTTTTATTCCTAGTCCTCCTCTCTTTGCTGGCCTTAAAAAGTATGAATGAGGTTAGTTTATTTCAAACAGTCTTATGCACGCCTTATAGGACCTGGCCATGAATTTATGGTGATATTGTGACGCACATTAGGTTTCACAACTAAGGGTTTTAAACATGGTTGGGGTTTTCACACATGGCCAACTTTCCCTTCTTAAGCACCCCGATGTTGCTTTTTTGCTGATTCACTTATTATTCTTGGTTTAAATGGATTGGAAAACGACAATGGCCATCGTTGCATGGCCTTGAAAACAAAGACCATTGCTGTCCTCCTCAATTTGTGTTCCATGTTATTTAATGCCACAAAATATGGAGATATTTGTCAGTTTCCCATTGTCATGGTCACTACCATCCACAATAACTTACTCTTATGACCAACGTCAGCTGAGAAACGAAACATAAATGAAATGGTGATATCATTTGAAGAAGTAAGATGGATAAAAACGTTTTTTTCATTGTTTTATGTCAAGGATTTTGATCTCCATTTGGTCCATGTTTCAGCATAAGAACTCCATAAGCTTAACTTAAAAACTTTGATCGTTGTGATGAGGTACTCCATCGAGTAAATGGTCATGGTTAAGATGTTTCAATTTGGAAATCATAGTAGCATCTTTTGATGCATAAATTTCAGTGTTTTCAAACATGTTGATGATGAAAATGAGCCTATCCAGAAAGGTGGGGGTGGGGGAGGGGGGGTGATGGGCTTGTGCAGAAAGATTTGACCACCATTTGTTGTTGTTTATATGATCATGTGCCAAGGTTTGTAACATGAACAAACTATGTTACATTGTACAAAGGCTTTTGGGTGGATCAAAACCAGATACACGAGAAAGTAAAATACAAGACCCAAGTATAGGAGGCTCTTTTGCCTTTTGTGTGACGAAGTCCTCAATGGGGGTAGCTAATGGCGGAAAAGATTGTACGAGGGGTGTGAAATGTTTGTCCTTTGATGGGGGTACTTAAACCTTACCAGCATCAACCCACTTCTTGAGTACCCCTATCAAGTTCTTATTGAGGAATAGTGCAAACATATCAAGGCCGAAAGCCTAGCAAGAAAATGGTCATGACAAGCCTAGCAAACACCAAGACAAAACAAAGACAAGACTAAAGAAGTAGATAGACAACCGCGACAATCTTTCAACAGGTATATCCACATTACATTCTATAGGTAATTGTACCGATTACCACGTACATGATTTTTGTCTTAACACTAACATGGGGTCTACCATGATACTCAGAGGCTGTACGAACACTAAAAAAGCAAAATACATATTTAAATCTGACAAAACCTTTCATTCCATCCTAATGAGCTGCGTATACTCTTCCTTGTATATTTCATTCCATTCTTCCCTAATTCATGTTATACTTTCCAAGTAACAATATTCAGACATTTTTGACAAAAAACTTTCCAAAACTCAAACATACAGCACAAAATGGATAAACAGTGTATTTTGATATTCAACTTTAAATATATATGTACATATGAATACATGTTTTACGAAAAAACATGTTTATGTATATAAACATGTATACACGTTTTTTTCACCATACACATAAATGAAAACATTTATGTAGATAATAAAAAGATATAAACGCATAAACAAATATATAAATAGATATCTATACACACATAATATAGAAGTAAATCTGGATATAGTTATAGATACATAGATATAGGTTAATATGTAGCTATTGATAAAAAGATACATAACCATATATATAAACATCAATATAGATAAAGAAATTGATGTATACTAGAGATAGATGTATACATAGATAAATACTTAGATATAGATAGATATAAAGAGATAGGGGTATAAACATAGATATAGATATAGATTTTGATGTAAATAAATATATATATATATAGATATAGATATATTTATACATATCAATCTAGATATAAAAAATATTTTAGATATAGATGTTGCCATAGATGTACACATAAATAAAGATACAGATATCTATATAGATGAAAACAAAGATATAGATATTGATATACATATTTGTATAAATATAGATATAGATATAGATATAGATATTGACATAGATATAGATATAGATATAGATATAGATATAGATATAGATATAGATATAGATATAGATATAGATATAAATATAGATACAGATATAGATATAGATATAGATATAGATATAGATATAGATATAGATAAA